>JBAKBP010028811.1:0-28035 GCA_037953745.1 Lithodes maja | reverse complement strand
GTTGTACTGGCCTTATAGACGGGTTAACACATAAAAGTAGTCAGTCCATATAGAAGGTGTTAATATGGTGTTGTACTGGCCTTTTAGATGGGTTAACACATTAAAGTAGTCAGTCTGTGTAGAAGGTGTTAATATGGTGTTGTACTGGCCTTATAGACGGGTTACCACATTAATGTAGTCAGTCCGTGTAGAAGGTGTTAATATGGAGTTGTACTGGCCTTATAGACGGGTTAACACATTAAAGTAGTCAGTCCCTGTAGAAGGTGTTAATATGGTGTTGTGCTGGCTTTATAGACAGGTTAACACATTAAAGTAGTCAGTCCGTGTAGAAGGTGTTAATATAGAGTTGTACTGGCCTTATAGACGGGTTAACACATTAGTCAGTCCCTGTAGAAGGTGTTAATATGGTGTTGTACAGGCTTTATAGACAGGTTAACACATTAAAGTAGTCAGTTCGTGTAGAAGGTGTTAATATGGTGTTGTACTGGCCATATAGACGGTTTAACACATTAAAGTATTCAGTCCGTGTAGAAGGTGTTAATATGGTGTTGTACTGGCCTTATAGACGGGTTAACACATTAAAGTAGTCAGTCCGTGTAGAAGGTGTTAATATGGTGTTGTACTGGCCTTATAGACGGGTTAACACATTAAAGTAGTCAGTTCGTGTAGAAGGTGTTAATATGGTGTTGTACTGGCCTTATAGACGGGTTAACACATTAAAGTAGTCAGTCTGTGTAGAAGGTGTTAATATGGTGTTGTACTGGCCTTATAGATGGGTTAACACATTAAAGTAGTCAGTCCGTGTAGAAGGTGTTAATATGGTGTTGTACTGGCCTTATAGACGGGTTAACACATTAAAGTAGTCAGTCCGTGTAGGTGTTAATATGGTGTTCTACTGGCCTTATAGACGGGTTAACTCATTAAAGTAGT
This sequence comes from Lithodes maja, assembly GCA_037953745.1. Classification (NCBI taxonomy): domain Eukaryota; kingdom Metazoa; phylum Arthropoda; class Malacostraca; order Decapoda; family Lithodidae; genus Lithodes; species Lithodes maja. The sequence goes on along the minus strand of JBAKBP010028811.1, from coordinate 27,105 downwards.
CAGTCTGTGTAGGTGTTAATATGGTGTTGTACTGGCCTTATAGATGGGTTAACACATTAACGTAGTCAGTCTGTGAAGAAGGTGTTAATATGGTGTTGTACTGGCCTTATAGACGGGTTAACACATTAAAGTAGTCAGTCCGTGTAGTAGGTGTTAATATGGTGTTCTACTGGCCTTATAGACGGGTTAGCACATTAAAATAGTCAGTCCGTGTAGAAGGTGTTAATATGGTGTTGTACTGGCCTTATAGACGGGTTAACACATCAAAGTAGTCAGTCCGTGTAGAAGGTGTTAATATGGTGTTGTACTGGCCTTATAGACGGGTTAACACATTAAAGTAGTCAGTCCGTGTAGAAGGTCTTAACACCTTCATACTAATATGATGCAGAGGTTGCCAGATTAGCAATAAGAAATAGAGTTCTCTCACTCTTATAATTACCTCTCCAAAATTAGTTTTCTGCCCACAGCTAACTCAAAGACAAATGCAGAGGTTGAAGTAACTAAACTAAAGGTTTTTAAATACCCCTGATGGAAACAAAGGCTTTAAAGTATCCCTAATCGGCTCAAAATCGCGTCATATGACGGAGACGGTTAATATGGTGTTATACTGGCCATATAGACGGGTTAACACATTAAAGTAGTCAGTGCGTGTAGGTGTTAATATGGTGTTGTACTGGCCTTATAGACGGGTTCACACATTAAAGTAGTCAGTCCATATAGAAAGTGTTAATATGGTGTTGTACTGGCCTTATAGAGGGGTTAACACATTAAAGTAGTCAGTCCGTGTAGAAGGTGTTAATATGGTGTTGTACTGGCCTTATAGACGGGTTAACACATTAATGTAGTCAGTCCGTGTAGAAGGTGTTAAAATAGAGTTGTACTGGCCTTATAGACGGGTTAACACATTAAAGTAGTCAGTCCCTGTAGAAGGTGTTAATATGGTGTTGTACTGGCCTTATAGACGGGTTAACACATTAAAGTAGTCAGTCCGTGTAGAAAGTGTTAATATGGTGTGTTGTACTGGCCTTATAGATGGGTTAACACATTAAAGTAGTCAGCCTGTGAGGAAGGCGTTAATATGGTGTTGTACTGGCCTTATAGACGGGTTGACACATTAAAGTAGTCAGCCTGTGTAGAAGGTGTTAATATGGTGTTGTACTGGCCTTATAGACGGGTTAACACATTGAAGTGGTAAGTCCATGTAGAAGGTGTTAATATGGTGTTGTACTGGCCTTATAGACGGGTTAACACATTAAAGTAGTCAGCCGGTGTAGAAGGTGTTAATATGGTGTTGTACTGGCCTTATAGACGAGTTAACACATTAAAGTAGTCAGCCTGTGTAGAAGGTGTTAATATGGTGTTGTACTGGCCTTATAGACGGGTTAACACATTAAAGTAGTCAGTCTGTGTAGAAGGTGTTAATATGGTGTTGTACTGGCCTTATAGATGGGTTAATACATTAAAGTAGTCAGTCCATGTAGAAGGTGTTAATATGGTGTTGTACTGGCCTTATAGACGGGTTAACACATGAAAGTAGTCAGTCCGTGTAGGTGTTAATATGGTGTTCTACTGGCCTTATAGACGGGTTAACTCATTAAAGTAGTCAGTCTGTGTAGAAGGTGTTAATATGGTGTTGTACTGGCCTTATAGACGGGTTAACACATTAACGTAGTCGGTCTGTGTAGAAGGTGTTAATATGGTGTTGTACTGGCCTTATAGACGGGTTAACACATTAAAGTAGTCAGTCCGTGTAGATGGTGTTAATATGGTGTTGTACTGGCCTTATAGACGGGTTAGCACATTAATATAGTCAGTCCGTGTAGAAGGTGTTAATATGGTGTTGTACTGGCCTTAAAGACGGGTTAACACATTAAAGTAGTCAGTCCGTGTAGAAGGTGTTAATATGGTGATGTACTGGCCTTATAGACGGGTTAACACATTAAAGTAGTCAGTCCCTGTAGAAGGTTTTAACCCCTTCATACTCATATGATGCAGAGGTTGCCAGATTAGCAATAAGAAATAGAGTTCTCTCACTCTTATAATTACCTCTCCAAAATTAGTTTTCAGCCCACAGCTAACTCAAAGACAAATGCAGAGGTTGAAGTAACTAAACTAGGGGTTTCTATATACCCCTGATGGTAACAAAGGCTTTAAAGTATCCCTAATCGGCTCAAAATCGCGTCATATGTCGGAGACGATTAAAATGGAGTTGTACTGGCCATATAGACGGGTTAACACATTAAAGTAGTCAGTCCGTGTAGGTGTTAATATGGTGTTGTACTGGCCTTATAGACGGGTTAACACATAAAAGTAGTCAGTCCATATAGAAGGTGTTAATATGGTGTTGTACTGGCCTTATAGATGGGTTAACACATTAAAGTAGTCAGTCCGTGTAGAAGGTGTTAATATGGTGTTGTACTGGCCTTATAGACGGGTTACCACATTAATGTAGTCAGTCCGTGTAGAAGGTGTTAATATGGAGTTATACTGGCCTTATAGACGGGTTAACACATTAAAGTAGTCAGTCCCTGTAGAAGGTGTTAATATGGTGTTGTGCTGGCTTTATAGACAGGTTAACACATTAAAGTAGTCAGTCCGTGTAGAAGGTGTTAATATGGTGTTGGATTGGCCTTATAGACAGGTTGACACATTAAAGTAGTCAGCCCGTGTAGAAGGTGTTAATATGGTGTTGTACTGGCCATATACACGGGTTAACACATTAAATTAGTCAGCCTGTGTAGAAGGTGTTAATATGGTGTTGTACTGGCCTTATAGACAGGTTAACACATTAAGGTAGTCAGTCTGTGTAGAAGGTGTTAATATGGTGTTCTACTGGCCTTATAGATGGGTTAACACATTAAAGTAGTCAGTCCATGTAGAAGGTGTTAATATGGTGTTGTACTGGCCTTATAGACGGGTTAACACATTAAAGTAGTCAGCCTGTGTAGAAGGTGTTAATATGGTGTTGAACTGGCCTTATAGACGGGTTAACACATTAAAGTAGTCAGTCCGTGTAGAAGGTGTTAATATGGTGTTGAACTGGCATTATAGACGGGTTAACACATTAAAATAGTCAGCCCGTGTAGAAGGTGTTAATATGGTTTTGTACTGGCCTTATAGTCTGGTTAACACATTAAAATAGTCAGTCTGTGTAGAAGGTGTTAATATGGTGTTGTACTGGCCTTATAGACGGGTTAACACATTAATGTAGTCAGTCCATGTAGAAGGTGTTAATTTGGTGTTGTACTGGCCTTATAGACGGCTTAACACATTAAAGTAGTCAGTCCATGTAGGTGTTAATATGGTGTTGTACTGGCCTTATAGACGGGTTAACACATTAATGTAGTCAGTCCGTGTAGAAGGTGTTAATATGGTGTTGTTCTGGCCTTATAGACGGGTTACCACATTAATGTAGTCAGTCCGTGTAGGTGTTAATATGGAGTTGTACTGGCCTTATAGACAGGTTAACACATTAAAGTAGTCAGTCCCTGTAGAAGGTGTTAATATGGTGTTGTGCTGGCTTTATAGACAGGTTAACACATTAAAGTAGTCAGTCCGTGTAGAAGGTGTTAATATGGTATTGGATTGGCCTTATAGACAGGTTAACACATTAAAGTAGTCAGCCCGTGTAGAAGGTGTTAATATGGTGTTGTACTGGCCATATAGACGGGTTAACACATTAAAGTAGTCAGCCTGTGTAGAAGGTGTTAATATGGTGTTGTACTGGCCTTATAGACAGGTTAACACATTAAGGTAGTCAGTCCGTGTAGAAGGTGTTAATATGGTGTTCTACTGGCCTTATAGATGGGTTAACACATTAAAGTAGTCAGTCCGTGTAGAAGGTGTTAATATGATGTTGTACTGGCCTTATAGATGGGTTAACACATTAAAGTAGTCAGCCTGTGTAGAAGGTGTTAATATGGTGTTGAACTGGCCTTATAGACGGGTTAACACATTAAAGTAGTCAGTCCGTATAGAAGGTGTTAATATGGTGTTGAACTGGCCTTATAGACGGGTTAACACATTAAAATAGTCAGCCCATGTAGAAGGTGTTAATATGGTTTTGTACTGGCCTTATAGACGGGTTAACACATTAAAATATTCAGTCTGTGTAGAAGGTGTTAATATGGTGTTGTACTGGCCTTATAGACGGGTTAACACATTAATGTAGTCAGTCCGTGTAGGTGTTAATATGGTGTTGTACTGGCCTTATAGACGGGTTAACACATTAAAGTAGTCAGTCCGTGTAGAAGGTGTTAATATGGTGTTTTACTGGCCTTATAGACGGGTTAACACATTAAAATAGTCAGTCCATGTAGAAGGTGTTAATATGGTGTTGTACTGGCATTATAGACAGGTTACCACATTAATGTAGTCAGTCCGTGTAGAAGGTGTTGATATGGTGTTGTACTGGCCTTATACACGGGTTAACACATTAAGTAGTCAGTCTGTGTAGAAGGTGTTAATATGGTGTTGTACTGGCCTTATAGATGGGATAACACATTAAAGTAGTCAGTCCGTGTAGAAGGTGTTAATATAGTGTTGTACTGGCCTTATAGACGGGTTAACACATTAAAGTATTCAGTCCGTGTAGAAGGTGTTAATATGGTGTTGTACTGGCCTTATAGACGGGTTAACACATTAAAGTAGTCAGTCCGTGTAGAAGATGTTAATATGGTGTTGTACTGGCCTTATAGACGGGTTAACACATTAAAGTAGTCAGTCCTTGTAGAAGGTGTTAATATGGTGTTGTACTGGCCTTATAGACGGGTTAACACATTAAAGTAGTCAGTCTGTGTAGAAGGTGTTAATATGGTGTTGTACTGGCCTTATAGATGGGTTAATACATTAAAGTAGTCAGTCCATGTAGAAGGTGTTAATATGGTGTTGTACTGGCCTTATAGACGGATTAACACATGAAAGTAGTCAGTCCGTGTAGGTGTTAATATGGTGTTCTACTGGCTTATAGACGGGTTAACTCATTAAAGTAGTCAGTCTGTGTAGAAGGTGTTAATATGGTGTTGTACTGGCCTTATAGACGGGTTAACACATTATCGTAGTCAGTCTGTGTAGAAGGTGTTAATATGGTGTTGTACTGGCCTTATAGACGGGTTAACACATTAAAGTAGTCAGTCCGTGTAGAAGGTGTTAATATGGTGTTGTACTGGCCTTATAGACGGGTTAGCACATTAAAATAGTCAGTCCGTGTAGATGGTGTTAATATGGTGTTGTACTGGCCTTATAGACGGGTTAACACATTAAAGTAGTCAGTCCGTGTAGAAGATGTTAATATGGTGTTGTACTGGCCTTATAGACGGGTTAACACATTAAAGTAGTCAGTCCTTGTAGAAGGTGTTAATATGGTGTTGTACTGGCCTTATAGAGGGGTTAACACAATAAAGTAGTCAGTCCGTGTAGAAAGTGTTAATATGGTGTTGTACTGGCCTTATAGATGGGTTAACACATTAAGTAGTCAGTCTGTGTAGAAGGTATTAATATGGTGTTGTACTGGCCTTATAGAGGGGTTAACACATTAAAGTAGTCAGTCCGTGTAGAAGGTGTTAATATGGTGTTGTACTGGCCTTATAGACGGGTTAACACATTAAAGTAGTCAGTCCTTGTAGAAGGTGTTAATATGGTGTTGTACTGGCCTTATAGAAGGGTTAACACATTAAAGTAGTCAGTCCGTGTAGAAAGTGTTAATATGGTGTTGTATTGGCCTTATAGATGGGTTAACACATTAAAATAGTCAGTCTGTGTAGAAGGTGTTAATATGGTGTTGTACTGGCCTTATAGACGGGTTAACACATTAATGTAGTCAGTCCATGTAGAAGGTGTTAATATGGTGTTGTACTGGCCTTATAGACGGCTTAACACATTAAAGTAGTCAGTCCGTGTAGGTGTTAATATGGTGTTGTACTGGCCTTATAGACGGGTTAACACATTAAAGTAGTCAGTCCGTGTGGAAGGTATTATTATGGTGTTTTACTGGCCTTATAGACGGGTTAACACATTAAAGTAGTCAGTCCGTGTAGAAGGTGTTAATATGGTGTTGTACTGGCCTTATAGATGGGTTAACACATTAAAGTAGTCAGTCCGTGTAGAAGGTGTTAACATGGTGTTGTACTGGCATTATAGACAGGTTACCACATTAAAGTAGTCAGTCCGTGTAGAAGGTGTTGATATGGTGTTGTACTGGCCTTATAGACGGGTTAACACATTAAGTAGTCAGTCTGTGTAGAAGGTGTTAATATGGTGTTGTACTGGCCTTATAGATGGGTTAACACATTAAAGTAGTCAGTCCGTGTAGAAGGTGTTAATATAGTGTTGTACTGGCTTTATAGACGGGTTAACACATTAAAGTATTCAATCCGTGTAGAAGGTGTTAATATGGTGTTGTACTGGCCTTATAGACGGGTTAACACATTAAAGTAGTCAGTCCGTGTAGAAGGTGTTAATATGGTGTTGTACTGGCCTTATAGACGGGTTAACACATTAAAATAGTCAGTCCTTGTAGAAGGTGTTAATATGGTGTTGTACTGGCCTTATAGATGGGTTAACACATTAAAGTAGTCAGTCCGTGTAGAAAGTGTTAATATGGTGTTGTACTGGCCTTATAGATGGGTTAACACATTAAAGTAGTCAGTCCGTGTAGAAGGTGTTAATATAGTGTTGTACTGGCCTTATAGACGGGTTGACACATTAAAGTATTCAGTCCATGTAGAAGGTGTTAATATGGTGTTGTACTGGCCTTATAGACGGGTTAACACATTAAAGTAGTCAGTCCGTGTAGAAGGTGTTAATATGGTGTTGTACTGGCCTTTTAGACGGGTTAACACATTAAAGTAGTCAGTCCGTGTAGAAAGTGTTAATATGGTGTTGTACTGGCCTTATAGATGGGTTAACACATTAAAGTGGTCAGCCTGTGTAGAAGGTGTTAATATGGTGTTGTACTGGCCTTATAGACGGGTTAACACATTAAAGTAGTCAGCCTGTGTAGAAGGTGTTAATATGGTGTTGTACTGGCCTTATAGACGGGTTAACACATTGAACTAGTCAGTCCGTGTAGAAGGTGTTAATATGGTGTTGTACTGGCCTTATAGACTGGTTAACACATTAAAGTAGTCAGCCCGTGTAGAAGGTGTTAATATGGTGATGTACTGGCCTTATAGACGAGTTAACACATTAAAGTAGTCAGCCTGTGTAGAAGGTGTTAATATGGTGTTGTACTGGCCTTATAGACGGGTTAACACATTAAAGTGGTCAGTCTGTGTAGAAGGTGTTAATATGGTGTTGTACTGGCCTTATAGATTGGTTAACACATTAAAGTAGTCAGTCCGTGTAGAAGGTGTTAATATTGTGACGCACCCAGTGCGTGGCAACGCAACCTGATTGTACTCCTTGGTACTCCACTGTACCGCCACTGTGCGGTACCTTTGTACCGCTGTACCGTGCTGGCTGCCTATATTGAGTGTGACAACGTATAACTATGTTCTTTGTATCTCTGCAAAGGTCTCGTCATGTGCTAACCAGTGGTGGGTTTTGTTTTAAGCCATGTCGAGACCTTCCATTTAATATGTAGTATCAATAGAGAAGTTGATAGATAAGACAATGGGAGTTCAGAGAGAGAGAGTGAGTTAGTTTTCAGAGCGAGAGGGTAGCAATGCGCCACGCTGCCGGGGGGGTGGTTGCCAGACGTATGGACCGGTTGGCAGCCTTGCGCTTATAGCTAGGCGCGACAGGGTTGGTAGTCCATTGCCGCCTGCCTATGCTGCCTGGGCTGCCCATGTTGTCGTACTGCACATTGCCTGGAGGCTCGCTGTGTGTTCCATGATCAGGTTGCCTAGAACCTTTGAGATTCTAACATCCCTTGCCCTCTCTCCCAACTTCTCACGGTTGCACTCTTTCTCTCTGACGACATTACTCTCATTTCATTCTTCTCTCTATTTAAATGCATAACCTTCCCTTGAGGTCCTAAAGGAGTTTCAGCACTCACCTCTCGTATTACTCTTAGGACAAGCATATATTTACATGTATTAGATTTAAGGGGTTAATGTGACCAGCGATCTTCTTGATGAGGATAGTTGGTGAACGTTCTACATGTTCACGAGTTATATGCCCCGCTCATCATCCAATTTGTGACTAGACTGGTGCCATGTGTAAGAGCCCGACCATGCCCAGGAGTTGTCTGTAGAGGGACGAGGACTTAGCCTTGATTTGCATACCGAGCCAGGAGCGAGTGTAGTACCAGAGACTACAGCTCGCTCGTAGTGCCGGTATAGTAGAGTAACGTAATTTATCTGTCCTTGTGTTCTCTACAGTCTTTTCCTGGGTTCTCGCTTTCGGTGCTGGGACTCGTTGTTCCTGTGACTTGGCCTGCTAGCTAGAACACATGGGGATGATGAGTGGGATATATCTTTATTTTACTATGCATTGCAGCTCTCTTTAAGTTTATGTATGTAACACTTTACAATACACATTACTCACACACAAGACAACACTATTAATACTTTCATGTATCAATTAACTGCACTGTCGTTTTGCTGCTGTGTCCGGAGTTCTGTTGCGTAGGGCGCATACGGACTCAGAGGGGAGACAGAGTGAGAGAAGCGAAGTAGCCTATGCGGTAGTAGGCTACCGGCGCAGTACTGTTGCCTGCAACCTTTTAGTTATTCCAAGTATAGATTCATTCTTATAATAAGTGACTACTATTTATGTTCCTTCCATGTGTATTATTAGGTATCTACTGGATCATGAACATCTTGTATGCTACATGCTAGTGCATGTTAGTAGGGGACAGTTATTCTAGTGCACGCGCTTTCAAGTAAGCGTGTACATTTGTCATTTAGCATTTCACTGTCATACCTTTAGCCTGCTTCTATTCTACATTATTAGAGGCTTAATATTAACGTAGTTTCTTGAGTATTGCATTTCTTTAGTAATAACGTAACCTATAAATGTCTGAGGGAGTTTAGCCTCATAGCCTACCCCTGTTGTACACTTTCGCCGAGTTAAGGTACCTCGTTACCATAGACGATAACTCTGTAGGGCGTTGGTGCTTTTGTTGTCTGGAGCATATAGTATTTGGGACTGGAATCGAGCGTGTCGTTGTCACATAAGCCATTTCTGTCCTACGATCAAGAATCCCGAATATGTATTGCCGATCCAGCCGTAACAAAATGGCGACCTTGCACAAGATTCAGTAGTATCCTATCACATGTTTTTTGGAGAACTATTCTATGCTACCTAGTAGAGCTGGCTAGAATTTTCTTGCATATTGGAGGAATTTTTATTGTGTCATTATTGTATTGGTGGACTTGCAGATTGTTTCGTTGGGGGTGTCTAGAGTAGAGTCATTCAAGCATCTTTAACATTTTGTGAGTCGAGACTGCAATTAGTAATAAGCACTTCTTTTTTTTTATGAACAGCAATTGTATAACCAGCACTATGTCTAATGACTCATCATTTACGGGGAGGATAACACGGTACAGCCTAGTGACCAGCAAGTACAACAGATATTTAGGGAGGGGAGTGTTATAAGTGGAGAGAGGGATGCCCGGGCATTTTTGCAGACACCTTTGACCGAACAGCGCCTGCAGGCTATTGATTGTTACGGTCTTCGCTGTTTAGCCACGGTTTTGGGGCGGGACTGTCCTGACAGTTGGCCAAGAAGAAATTTGGTGGCATGTTTGTTGGTGATGGCGATGGGGCGGTGGGTGGAGAGGGTCTTGGGGGTTCCCTCCAAGCCTCCATTCCACTCTACCCCTGAGCTGGGCCCTCAGCCAGCGATTCTTAGCACGATGCAGCAGGAGGGTTCTCAATGGCTAGCTGCTTACCCGTAAACACGTCTCGGTGTGGATCCCCATTTTGTGCTCTCCCCCCCAGGCCTGTCTCCTGAGATGTTATTTCAGCTAGAACTAGCTAAGCTTAAGTTGCAAGAGAGTCAACAGGCTAGTATAGAACGGATTAAGCTACAGGAGACTCAGATACAACAGGCTAGTATAGAACGCATAGAGGTTGCTAGAATCCAAGCCAATCAGGATGCAACCAGGTACCAGGCTGAAATGGATGTCGAGAAGTCTAGAGTAGAGACCACGGGGCGTCATCTCGGTGGTGGGCACCGGTTACAGACTCACTTTCGCATTTAATTAAGTAGTACCCGCATTTGATGAGACAGCAGTGACTGAGTTTTTTGCTCGTTTCGAAAAGAAGTGTCGTGAGTATGACTGGCCGGAGGTTAAATGGGCAGCATTAGTTTCATCACGTCTAGTGGGTAAGGGTTGAAAGCCTACGATGCACTGTCACTGGACGAGAGTGTCGTGTATGGACTGGTGAAGGAGGCTGTGCTCCGGGCCTACGAACTGCAACCCGAACTTATAGATTGAAGTTCCGTGGCGTGAATAAGAAGAGCGACGTCAGTTTTATGGAGCACGCACGGGACTTAACAGATGCATGTAATAACTGGTTTCGGTCCGAGCACGCAGAGTCGGCTGAGGAAATTAAGCAACTTTTCTATCTGGAACAGTTTTACAAATGTACTGGAACCGATCTAACGCTGAACATTAAGGAAAAATGTCCCAAGACAGTAGAGGAGGCTGCCAAGATGGCAGACTTCAGATTATCATTGATTCGTGGTTGCGGTGCCGCTCAGAGGGCTGAGTCAGGGCAGAAGGGGCGCTATACCCACCCACCAGAGTTTTCGATAATAACAAATCCTATGACACACATAACCACACTAAATGCATTGCACCTAATAACACCTACAAACACAAGCCTCTCCCGTTTACTAAAGGTCAGGCCCCTTCTTCGCCCGCACAAGGGAAGAAGCCCATTGGGGATGTGAAATGTTACAAATGTCAGAAGCTAGGCCATTATTCACGTGAGTGCCCTAGTAACACTCCCGCTAAGCCGGTGTCATTGGTTCACAGTATCGGTGTGTCTCTGAAGGCTGCAGCAACTGCCCGGGTAGGTTGTCAGCAGCTGAGGCACACGCGGTAAGAAGCGTACGGAAGGCTCGACACCTGTCCGGGACACTTTCTGTAACCATCGGGGACACGGGTTTGTGAGCTGGGGGAGTGAACTACGGAGGGTTGACTTGCTGAGGGATACGGGGGCTTCGCAAACTTTGTTGAGGAACTTCACAGGGAAACCGATAATGCGGCCAGAGTTGTTGTGGTGCAGGGTATAAATGCTACGAGGTCATACCCACTTGTGAGGTTGGAGTTGAGAGTGGGAGAGGTGTGCAGGGAGCTGGATGTAGGATCGTTGAGTGTTTGCCAGTTGAGGGCGTCGACCTTCTTCTCGGCAACGACTTTGCGGTGCCCACTTCCGGGACTCCACCTTAGTCGTTGCCGAGAGGGCGGCCGACGTGGATGGTGAGAATCGGAATGGGTTGGAGGTGCCAACAGGATGAGATGGCCTGTGTGGTAACCGATCTCGCTCTGCGGCTCTGCACAGCCTAGCACTCAACCTCGGGGACAGTGGAGGAAGGATCAGGAGAAGGTTGCTAAGGGCAGGAAAAGGGACATTGATTCTGCTGCACTTCTCGGTGATTCGGTACTTGGACCTATAATAAACACGGGAGTTGACTCTGGCCCAGATATGGGGTGTAACAAGGCAGAGTTGGGTAAGGTGTAACAAGGCAGAGTTGGGTAAGACTTCGCGTGAGGCAAGAGCTGTAGCGAGAGCCACTAAGGCAGTAGAGCCTACTAGCCGGGGTAATGTCTTATTACAAAACCATCTTGATGCATTGACGCCCAGGGACATTAGTGAGCAGCAGCTGCAAGACACTAGCCTAGCTCGTTATAGCAATGGTGCCATAGAGTTGGAGGAAGATGGGGATGCGAAGCCGGGAGATTTCTTTAGGCTCAACAGGATATTGTACCGCAGATTTCTAGACCCCAAATCGAAGTGGGAGGCGGTGCGAGGGTAGTAGACCAGGTGGTTGTTCCAAATAAGTATAGAGAGTCCTTATTGTGTCTGGCGCATGATGTGCCGGTGGCGGGTCATTTGGGGGTAACTAAAACATTGGCGGCATTGGGCAGGTTTTTCTGGTGGCCTGGGGTCAAGGCTGATGTCTGTGCATGGGTGGCTGGGTGTGCGACCTGCCAGACAACGGGGAAGCCTAACCAGACAATCCTGAAGGCACCTTTGTTTCCCATACCTGTCACCGGGTCCGTTCAGCAAAGTTGTAGTAGATTTGGTTGGCCCTTTCCCGCCTACTAGTAGTGGCAATAAATTCCTGTTGACAATCATGGATGTGGCTACGAGATACCCGGACGCATACCCCATGAGAAACGGCTCGGCAAAGGCAGTTGTTAAAAACTTATTATTGTTCTGTTCCCGTTATGGATTTCCACGTGAGGTGCAGTCAGACCAGGGGAGCAATTTTACATCCAAATTGTTCAAGCAAACCCTTCAGTTGCACGGTATATGTTCTGTAGTGTCGTCAGCCTACCATCCCGAGAGTCAGGGAGTCTTGGAGCGGTGGCACTCGACCCTGAAGAGTATGCTACGCTGTTACTGTGCAGAACATGACACTGATTGGGATTTGGGTCTGCCGTATGTTCTGTTCGCTGCACGTGAAGTCCCAGGAGAGAGCCTGGGGTTCAGTCCAAATCAACTAGTCTTTGGCCATAATGTGAGAGGACCTTTAAGTATGGTGAAAGAGATCTGGGAGGGCGAAGAGAAGCCGGGGTCTGTACTTAAATATATCCTTGAGAGCCGGGAGAGACTTATAGGTTGCATGGCAGCGGCAGGTAATAACTTGGTTAATGCACAGGCGGTCATGAAGCACCAGTATGACGCCAAGGTGAAGCTTCGGGAGTTTTCGGTGGGTCAGGAGGTAATGTTGCTTTTACCTTTGCCTGGACACCCCCTTTCTGCCAAGTTTATTGGGCCGTATGTGGTGGCTAAGAAACTGTCCGACCTTGATTATCTCGTTGCAACACCTGACCGTAGAAAAAAACATCAGTTATGTCATGTTAACCTCATGAAAGAGTATGTGAGACGCCCCTCAGAGCCTCTCACTGTCCCTGTGCTGGCCTGCAGCGGCCAGGGTGGAGAAGGAGGTGGGGACAGTCATGCTGCTGAGGAGGATAGCTGGGACTGTGTCATTTCCGCGGAACAGTGGGCGGGGAATACTGAACAAGAGGCTAGGCAAGCTGTAAGTCACCTGCCTGAGCACCAGGGTGCTGCTGTCCTAGGCCTGTTCAGGTCATACCCCTCTGTTTTCGCCGAACACCCAGGTCTCACTACTCAGGTAACGCACGACGTGGACGTCGGTGATAATGTGCCCTTCAAGTCAGTGCCCTACCGTGTGCCCCCGGTAAAGTTGCCAGCTTTACGGGAGGAGTTAAAGTACATGGTTGAGAGAGGGATGATCACTGAAGGTTATGTGAAGTGGACATCACCCGTCACGTTGCAGCCAAAACCTGACGGCAAGGTGCGGTTCTGCATAGATTTTCGTAGGCTAAATGGCTTGACCACTACCAACCCTTACCCTTTGCCTCGAGTTGACGACAGCATGGACAAGATAGGGAATGCAAAGTACCTTACTAAAATTGATCTTGTAAAAGGCTACTGGCAAGTACCCCTGTTGGACCGAGCTAAGCAAGTTTGTGGTTTTGTAGTAGATGGCAAGACCTACCAATGTAACGTAATGCCTTATGGGCTTAAGAACGCACCTGCCACGTTTCAGAACCTGATGAACGATATTTGTGACGAAATCCCTAACTGCACGGTCTACCTTGATGACGTGATAGTGTATGATGACAATTTTGAAAATCACCTAAGGCACTTAGAGACCCTGTTTGGGAAGTTGCACGATGCTGGGCTGGTGGTGAACCTGAGGAAGTGCGAGTTTGTAAAGGCTACTGTGCAGTATCTTGGCTTCGTGGTCGGGTTAGGCCGGGTGTGCCCCCCCCTGAGCAAGATACAGGCTATCAATATGTTTCCCAGGCCCACCACTAAGCGCCAGGTCATGCGGTTCCTAGGTATGATAGGCTATTATAGGCACTTCATCCGGGGATACTCTACTGTCTTAGCACCGTTAACTGATCTACTGTCGAAGTCAGTGAAGTTCTGTTGGGCTGTGGAGTGTCAGAGGGCTTTCGACCTAGTCAAGCACCTGCTGTGTACACATCCGATTTTGAGAGCCCCAGACTTCTCCAGGAGTTTTCAGCTGGCGACTGATGCCAGCGGTGTGGGTGCCGGGGCAGTGTTACTGCAGACTGATTCCGAGGGCTTGGAACACCCAGTGAGCTTCTTTTCTCGCAAGTTTAATTCGGCACAAAGGAATTACTCAACTATAGAGAAGGAGCTTCTTGCTATCGTTTTGTCGCTCAAACATTTCGAAGTTTATGTTCCAGCCTACGGCCCGGTAGTGACGATTTATACGGACCATCATCCCTTGAAATTCCTAAATCAGTTTCACAATCGGAATATGCGGTTGACCAGGTGGTCCCTAATGCTCCAAGAGTATAATCTCAACATTCAGCATATTGCCGGGAGTGAGAACGTGATAGCAGATTGTCTATCAAGGGTTGATGATCCAGGATAGTCGTGCACGGTGTGTGGGTTGAGCAGGAGTAAAATTAGGCTATCATAACGCCGTCCAAAAAGATTATAAAACAATAAAATAAACGAGAATTTGTTTTTTTAGTTTTGTAAGTCTTTATTGTTGTAGCATGATGCATGCAATATTGTGTTTTATGTATAATTCACACTTCAGTTGTTGTGCACCTTTTGCAATTAGTGGCAGCTAAGGGTAGCAGGTCGGTTGGTTGCCTGTCAGATTTTGATAATGCTTCTAAGGTCGATTATCTAAAATCTTGGGGGGGCTGTGACGCACCCAGTGTGTGGCAACGCAACCTGATTGTACTCCTTGGTACTCCACTGTACCGCCACGGTGCGGTACCGTTTACCGCTTGTACCGTGCTGGCTGCTTATATTGAGTGTGACAACTGTTACGACCGGGCACTCGGGTACACTAGGGCTCTTACACAGGACTCGAGTATGGCTCGCTGCCACAACGGAAACACACGATCCCAACCCCAGAGTACTGCCAGCCGAACAAAAAACGCCACTACCCTCCAGAGTTCTATCTGCTATAACGGGTTATACAAGAACTCGGTACTAGCGTTTCACACAACAGACTAATAACAAGACGGGAGTTATCTAGTCGGGTCAACAATCAAACAAAGAAGAAAGTACTACAACACTAAAGAATAGTGTTGGCCGAAGCCGAAGTAATCCACCCTTGAACTAAGAACTTAAGAAGTCCTCCACCCTCTACTTCGGATCGGCACTATTACGTTACGTTAAACAATAGTCCTCGAGCATCAAGCAAGGAATCTTCTGATAAGTTAGATGCTTCTCGAATACTCATAAGAAGTAAGTATCGGATTTTGAACAGCAATTTAATGAATAACTCACTGGTAATTAAAGGCTTTAAATTGACATAAGAAGAATTATAAGAATAAGCAATAGGATATGGCAAACATTAAGAAGAAGTACTCCGACAATGCACTGGCAATAGCCTACTAAGATTGTGCTCGTGGGCCACTAATCTCTGAAGTAGCTAAGCGTGCCACACATGAAATCAATAGTGCATAAACAATAATATACATAAGGAGAAGCTTCAATACTATGCTGTATCTGCTGGTCGAGCAAAGTCTAGCTGGGATATCTAAGGTTAGGAAACAATGGCTGAGCAAGCGGCTCGTAGCCTAGCGAGGTCCTTAAGACTGTGCGGCCAAATTACGTTAATTGACGGGATGCTCTCTTGAGAGATCCAGATCACTAGTATCTGGTTCTCTCCTGGCGATCCTCTCAAAGTCAAGCAAATGAGATAGCACAGTGTTGGGTGGCAGAGGCAAAAGCCCTCACTCGCAACACAGTGCTAAACTCCCACGGTACACAGTCAGAAAGACCACCTAGGCGTTCCACGTCTCCGTTGCAATTGTACTGGTTCAACCGCAACCTAGTACTCATAGGAAATCACAACTCAGAAACCCTATCCCAGTCTAGCATTGCCTAAACCAGCAGAAAACAGGAACATGAATAATCGCACACAGGGAAATGCATATACGAGTGCAACAAACATCAATCAATCCTATTCTAGTTAACCCTTCCAAAAATAGGCTATCTAACAGGCACTTATCTCGTGAGAACTCAAGCGATAATACTTTGGCTGACTAAATCTGCACCAAAGGGGTCATTGGTTAAAAAGGGACGAGAAGAGAAGAAGATAGGCTGTTCAGAGAGTAGAGAAAGTTCACATCAGTCGGAAGAATATGGATAGTTGCAAGGGATATGAGAAGTCGCTCTGCCTGATGAGTTCTGAAGAATGGTGGCAAGAACCTCTCTTTTTATACTCGGCCCTCTAGCGGCATATCTCAAACTACTTAAGGACCGCCCACTGGCAATCATGACGTCATATTCTCTCAATCTGGGATCGACAAAGGATTTCCCACGCGCTGAGAAGGAGGAGGGAGGAGGAAGGAGGGAATTAGGCCTACCTGCAGCGTGGCGCACTCACTGTTCCCCCCGTTACGCACTCTCTCTCCTCTCATCATTACCAATAAGTCCCACACACAACACTTATAACTAATTATTTAAAATAGAACTCGTTGACTTAGAAGAAAACAAAATACATAATTATAATACTTATAGTACAACGGTTCACATAAACTGAGTTAGGAAACTCTACACAGACTACAGCCAAAGTTCCTGCCCTGACGATCCTAGCGAGAGTGGGGCCTGACTGAGCGTTCTGTACAGCATGCTCATACTCGGCATGCGTCACACCTCCCCCAAGATTTTACTTGCTCAACCCTGAGCTAAAATCTGACACACAGAACCTCATCAAACCCCTCACACCCAGCGACCGCATGGCACTAAAACAACGCTGAGTTTACCACTAAAACACATCTTATAAAAAAAAAATCACATTTCATAACTCCTCCCAACAATAGTAAAAGACATAATATCATGCTCCCAGAGCGAGCTTACAGCAGCTCAGCCGTTTGATAGTTCGTGGACTACTCAAACTCTATAGGCTATGACAAACTTATACAATTATCTATAACAAAAGAAAGAGTTTTTTTTATGATTTTTATATTTCAATATGTTTTTTCCGGCTGCACTATAAGGGCAGCCTATTTTTTCTTCTATACCAAACGCTCAAAAATCCTGCTTTACGACCCAATACGCTGGGCTACAACCGCGAGCCAACAAGCACCAAGCGCAAAATACTATTCAAACTAAAGCAGGAGGCTACCCGTGTGTCAATCTACCCAGGATCATATACCCTTGAACGACCATCTGCAACCACGTTATCACAACCGGCAATATGGCGTATGTCCAGGTTATATACCAATAACCTTAGTGACCACCTGGTCAGCCTCATATTCCGATTGTGAAACTGGTCCAAGATCTTGAGAGGGTGATGATCTGGGTAAACTACAACGACCGGACCATAGGCTGGAACATAGACCTCGAAATGCCCCAGCGCATCATTGTCCTTTTCACTTTCATTCATCAGGTTCTGACACGTTGCTGGTGCATTCTTAAGTCCGTCAGGCATAACATTGCACTGGCAGGTACTTCCGTCCACAACAAAACCACACACCTCTCCAGCACGCTCGGACAAAGTTACAAGCAACGACCACTCACGACATTCCTTATCCCTCAGACCCTTCGTCCACACGTAATCCAGCTCTGCTTGCACCACAGGCTGTCGAGCAGGATTTATACGGTAGGGAATTAAACTGAGCCTTGCACTATCTCCAGCCTGCATGTCGGATTCTACCCCGTACATCAGGCCTGGAGAAGCAACAAACATGCGAAAGTACTGCCATAGCCTAATAAACAACTGCCTTGCACTGTCTCCACGAACAACATGCCTAGTGCCCTCCCACAACCCAGCCGAGACCGCAGCTTCTAACCTGTAGTCTCCCTCCTTCTCCACCTTCGTCCCTAGAACAGCCAGGTCATGAGAGGGACAATCAGTACCACCTGTGCAGTCACTCCCATAGTTCATTATTGCTAAGGTTTCCCCGCCGATACCGTACATGCGCACCCCCGCATTCCTTGCGACGACATCTGCCTGCGCAGCATCACCGCTTTCAGCGACATGGCCAGATACAGTCGGTCTATGGTAGGGCTGTTGCATTAGACTAGAGCAGCATTGGGAGGCTATGCGACGACCGGGCACTGCGATACCACAGCCGACCTTACCAATCTGCTCAATGTCCTCCTTTTGACCACCACCCTTGGCAGCCATGGGTCGACCCTGACCTGGCAACCATGCCAAAGCCTCGTCGCCCACCTTGAACCACCGAAACAACGAGGCTAACGGTCTTTTAACATTCACGTGACCTGCCCGCGGAACATCTCGCACCGTCCGAGTTGTGAGACTCAGGGGCTCGGCACGACCAGTGGGGTATGAACCGAGCTGGTGCTGGAGTGCTGCACACTGCTGCTCAGGCAGGTGCTCTAGCGCTTCCACAGCCACCAGACTCGTGTCCCCCGCCCACGGCTCCGCCGAGACATAACAATCCCTACTCTCCTCCACCTGTGCCCTACTGCCCCCCTCTCCTTCTCCACCTTGGCCGCGGCAGACCAACGCAGGGACAGTAGGCTGCTCAGGTGGTTGCCTCACAAACTCCTCCAACAGGTTCACATGACATGCTTCCCCGTCCTCGTGTTTAATCTCGACAGCACCATTACCACACTTCTGAACTTCCGGATCCTCCAACTGCAGTTTACAAATATCTGAGGGAGCCAACCTGTCTAGATGCTTCCGAAGCAACCCAAGTCCTTCCCCAATATCAAACTGAGCAACCCTTTTTTCTCTCCGTGTGTAACGTTGCTGCCTCGGAGTCTCTTCCGGCCCTACCTCCTCACTAGCTGTGACAGGTCCTGGGGCCTCTCCAGACTCTAACATAGGTGCCAATACTGAATCACCCAGGAGAGCCGCCGAGTCAAAACTCTTAAAACCAACTCCAGCTTTAGCCTCCTCCTGTTGATCGTTCCTCTGCTGGTCTGAAGACGGAGGACTAGGCTGTGACACTGTAGCTGCTCGAGCTCGGGTGACAGCACACGCCATGGGTTGTGCCTGGCACCGCTCGACACACTCTCGCTCTTCCCTACTCACGTCGGCCGGCCTCTCGGCAACGACTAAGGGTAGAACCTCAGAAGCGGGCATTGCAAAGTCGTTGCCGAGAAGAAGGTCGACGCCCTCCACTGGCAGTTTCTCCACAATCCCGACATCCAATTCACGTGCCACACCATCCACCTCTAACTCCAACCGCACCAGCGGGTATGACCGAGTTGCATTAATACCCTGCACCACTACCACCCGAGCCGCATTTATAGGGTAGCCAGTCAAGTTATTCATCAAAGTCTGGGAAGCACCTGTATCACGCAAGACCTCTACTCCATGCTTGCGCCCCGCCCACATCACGCAACCCCGTCCTCTATGGTCGCAAAAAACATCCTGAGCAGGGTTCGAGCCTCCCAGGTGCTTCTGCATTGGCTGTGCCTCAGCCTCTGACGAACTGCCCCGGGCAAACTCAGAAAACTTCGGAGACACACCAATGTTGCAGGCCAAAGACACAGCTGCTGTAGGTGGTTTGCTTGGACAGACTCTTGCAAAGTGCCCCTTTTCATGACAATGATAACACTCCAACTCCCCTCTGGGCTTCCCTTGGTACTGGGAAGGGCCCGGCCCCTTCTTAAATGGGACGGTGCTAGTCTTGTGGTCAGTCTTGGTATCATAGCTCTTGTACTTGTTTGCATAAGGTATATCACTAACTCGGGGGGGTGGGGCATCACGCCCCTTGTTACCTGCCTCACTACGCTGGGCAGACCCGCACCCACGAATTAGTGATAGCCGGAGGTCAGCCATCTCAGCTGCCTCCTGTAGAGTTTTAGGGTTCTTTTCTTTAATAGTTAAAGTCATATCTGCACCAGTACACTTATAAAACTGCTCGAGCAGAAACAGCTCAGTCAACTGTTCGGCCGTCTCAGCTTTCTCAGAACGTGTCCAGTTAGCAAGTGCATCTTTTAAGTCCCGGGCATGTTCAAGAAAGGTCGCCTCCCTAGTCTTCGTAACACCCCGAAACTTCAATCGATATGTTTCTGGTTGCAACTCGTATGCCCGTAGGACAGCTCTCTTCAATTCTGGGTAGTCAATGCAAGACTCTAAAGGCAGTGCATCATAAGCCTTCAGACCCTTACCCGTAAGTCTTGAGGAGACCAGAGCTGCCCACTTCTCTTCAGGCCAATTATGCTCCCTACACTTCTTCTCAAAACGATTAAAAAATTCTGTGACTTCAGTTTCACTAAATGCCGGCACCAACTTGACTAAGTGGGACAAGGACTGTTCTCTTACTTGGCCCTCACGGCCCATCCGAGTCCCTGTCGACTCTGCACGAGTCTTATCTAAATCTATTTGAGCACAATATTTCTCGGAGTCGTACCTAAGCTCAGCCTCGTGCCTCCTGGTCTCATTCTCCGCCTCAATCTCATGCCTCCTAGTCTCAGCCTCAATCTCCTACTTCCTAGCCTCAGCCTCAATCTCCTTCTCCTTCTCCTGCTTCCTAGCCTCAATCTCATACTTCCTAGACTCAATTTTAGCAAGCTCAAGTCTAAATATCATATCTGGAGACAGGCAGGAAGAGGGAGCTGCCACTACTGAAGGAGGGGGGGCAAGAACTGGGGAACCACCATACGCACCGCCCGAGGGCACTTCAATCTTCCAATTCTCATCCCTCTGTGGGAGAGTGCTAACCTCCGGCAACTGAGTGGACGGCACTGTGGGAGTCGAGTGAGAGGGGATCTGGGGAGGAACCCCCCCAAACGCCCTCTCCTCCGAAACCCCATGCCGCCCACGCAACACCCAGGAAATCAGCTCCCCCTTGGACATCCCTCCTACATTGGATCTGCCCAAAACCTTGGCTATCAGGTGCAAGCCATAAATATCCACCCCCGTCAGCCTCCCCTCCGTCACATGGTACTGCTTACTCACAAAAAGTCTAGCATCCTCCTCACTAGTTACTAACGGCACCTCCTCAAATGGCATCTCTCGCTCCTCGTCAGTACTAGGGCACGACATACTGAAGTTCACAAAAAATTCTCGAGACAAAAGTGTTAAACTCCCTTATGTAAGCACTAATTACTAAATTAACTGGAGTCTCTTAACTGCTCTCCTAATTGCCTTTCAAAAAAAAAATATTCTTCAATATGTACGCTAAAGTACGAACAAACAAATGTTGTACAACTCTGCAAAAAATTATACTGTTCACAAAATCCTAAGCAAGGTCGCCATTTGTTACGACCGGGCACTCGGGTACACTAGGGCTCTTACACAGGACTCGAGTATGGCTCGCTGCCACAACGGAAACACATGATCCCAACCCCAGAGTACTGCCAGCCGAACAAAAAACGCCACTACCCTCCAGAGTTCTATCTGCTATAACGGGGTATACAAGAACTCGGTACTAGCGTTTCACACAACAGACTAATAACAAGACGGGAGTTATCTAGTCGGGTCAACAATCAAACAAAGAAGAAAGTACTACAACACTAAAGAATAGTGTTGGCCGAAGCCGAAGTAATCCACCCTTGAACTAAGAACTTAAGAAGTCCTCCACCCTCTACTTCGGATCGGCACTATTACGTTACGTTAAACAATAGTCCTCGAGCATCAAGCAAGGAATCTTCTGATAAGTTAGATGCTTCTCGAATACTCATAAGAAGTAAGTATCGGATTTTGAACAGCAATTTAATGAATAACTCACTGGTAATTAAAGGCTTTAAATTGACATAAGAAGAATTATAAGAATAAGCAATAGGATATGGCAAACATTAAGAAGAAGTACTCCGACAATGCACTGGCAATAGCCTACTAAGATTGTGCTCGTGGGCCACTAATCTCTGAAGTAGCTAAGCGTGCCACACATGAAATCAATAGTGCATAAACAATAATATACATAAGGAGAAGCTTCAATACTATGCTGTATCTGCTGGTCGAGCAAAGTCTAGCTGGGATATCTAAGGTTAGGAAACAATGGCTGAGCAAGCGGCTCGTAGCCTAGCGAGGTCCTTAAGACTGTGCGGCCAAATTACGTTAATTGACGGGATGCTCTCTTGAGAGATCCAGATCACTAGTATCTGGTTCTCTCCTGGCGATCCTCTCAAAGTCAAGCAAATGAGATAGCACAGTGTTGGGTGCAGAGGCAAAAGCCCTCACTCGCAACACAGTGCTAAACTCCCACGGTACACAGTCAGAAAGACCACCTAGGCGTTCCACGTCTCCGTTGCAATTGTACTGGTTCAACCGCAACCTAGTACTCATAGGAAATCACAACTCAGAAACCCTATCCCAGTCTAGCATTGCCTAAACCAGCAGAAAACAGGAACATGAATAATCGCACACAGGGAAATGCATATACGAGTGCAACAAACATCAATCAATCCTATTCTAGTTAACCCTTCCAAAAATAGGCTATCTAACAGGCACTTATCTCGTGAGAACTCAAGCGATAATACTTTGGCTGACTAAATCTGCACCAAAGGGGTCATTGGTTAAAAAGGGACGAGAAGAGAAGAAGATAGGCTGTTCAGAGAGTAGAGAAAGTTCACATCAGTCGGAAGAATATGGATAGTTGCAAGGGATATGAGAAGTCGCTCTGCCTGATGAGTTCTGAAGAATGGTGGCAAGAACCTCTCTTTTTATACTCGGCCCTCTAGCGGCATATCTCAAACTACTTAAGGACCGCCCACTGGCAATCATGACGTCATATTCTCTCAATCTGGGATCGACAAAGGATTTCCCACGCGCTGAGAAGGAGGAGGGAGGAGGAAGGAGGGAATTAGGCCTACCTGCAGCGTGGCGCACTCACTGTTCCCCCCGTTACGCACTCTCTCTCCTCTCATCATTACCAATAAGTCCCACACACAACACTTATAACTAATGATTTAAAATAGAACTCGTTGACTTAAAGAAAACAAAATACATAATTATAATACTTATAGTACAACGGTTCACATAAACTGAGTTAGGAAACTCTACACAGACTACAGCCAAAGTTCCTGCCCTGACGATCCTAGCGAGAGTGGGGCCTGACTGACCGTTCTGTACAGCATGCTCATACTCGGCATGCGTCACACAACGTATAACTATGTTCTTTGTATCTCTGCAAAGGTCTCGTCATGTGCTAACCAGTGGTGGGTTTTGTTTTAAGCCATGTCGAGACCTTCCATTTAATATGTAGTATCAATAGAGAAGTTGATAGATAAGACAATAGGAATTCAGAGAGAGAGAGTGAGTTAGTTTTCAGAGCGAGAGGGTAGCAACGCGCCACGTTGCCGGAGTGGTGGTTGCCAGACGTATGGACTGGTTGGCAGCCTTGCGCTTATAGCTAGGTGCGACAGGGTTGGTAGTCCATTGCCGCCTGCCTATGCTGCCTGGGTTGCCCATGTTGTCGTACTGCACATTGCATGGAGGCTCGCTGTGTGCTCTATGACCAGGTTGCCTAGAACCTTTGAGATTCTAACATCCCTTGCCCTCTCTCCCAACTTCTCACGGTTGCACTCTTTCTCTCTGACGACATTACTCTCATTTCATTCTTCTCTCTATTTAAATGCATAACCTTCCCTTGAGGTCCTAAAGGAGTTTCAGCACTCACCTCTCGTATTACTCTTAGGACAAGCATATATTTACATGTATTAGATTTAAGGGGTTAATGTGAACAGCGATCTTCTTGATGAGGATAGTTGGTGAACGTTCTACATGTTCACGAGTTATATGCCCAGCTCATCATCCAATTTGTGACTAGACTAGTGCCATGTGTAAGAGCCCGACCATGCCCAGGAGTTGTCTGTAGAGGGGCGAGGACTTAGCCTTGATTTGCCTACCGAGCCAGGAGCGAGTGCAGTACCAGAGACTACAGCTCGCTCGTAGTGCCGGTATAGTAGAGTAACGTAATTTATCTGTCCTTGTGTTCTCTACAGTCTTTTCCTGGGTTCTCGCTTTCGGTGCTGGGACTCGTTGTTCCTGTGACTTGGCCTGCTAGCTAGAACACATGGGGATGATGAGTGGGTTATATCTTTATTTTACTATGCATTGCAGCTCTCTTTAAGTTTATGTATGTAACACTTTACAGTACACATTACTCACACACAAGACAACACTATTAATACTTTCATGTATCAATTAACTGCACTGTCGTTTTGCTGCTGTGTCCGGAGTTCTGTTGCGTAGGGCGCATACAGACTCAGAGGGGAGACAGAGTGAGAGAAGCGAAGTAGCCTATGCGGTAGTAGGCTACCGGCGCAGTACTGTTGCCTGCAACCTTTTAGTTATTCCAAGTATAGATTCATTATTATAATAAGTGACTACTATTTATGTTCCTTCCATGTGTATTATTAGGTATCTACTGGATCATGAACATCTTGTATGCTACATGCTAGTGCATGTTAGTAGGGGACAGTTATTCTAGTGCACGCGCTTTCAAGTAGGCGTGTACATTTGTCATTTAGCATTTCACTGTCATACCTTTAGCCTGCTTCTATTCTACATTATTAGAGGCTTAATATTAACGTAGTTTCTTGAGTATTGCATTTCTTTAGTAATAACGTAACCTATAAATGTCTGAGGGAGTTTAGCCTCATAGCCTACCCCTGTTGTACACTTTCGCCGAGTTAAGGTACCTCGTTACCATAGACGATAACTCTGTAGGGCGTTGGTGCTTTTGTTGTCTGGAGCATATAGTATTTGGGACTGGAATCGAGCGTGTCGTTGTCACATAAGCCATTTCTGTCCTACGATCAAGAATCCCGAATATGTATTGCCGATCCAGCCGTAACACATTATATAGTTATAGTGAGTTGCATTATATAGTTATTGTTCATTGCATTATATAGTTATAGTGAGTTGTATTATATAGTTATAGTGAGTTGCATTATATAGTTATTGTTCATTGCATTATATAGTTATAGTGAGTTGCATTATATAGTTATAGTGAGTTGCATTATATAGTTATTGTTCATTGCATTATATAGTTATAGTGAGTTGTATTATATAGGTATAGTGAGTTGCATTATATAGTTATTGTTCATTGCATTATATAGTTATAGTGAGTTGCATTATATAGTTATAGTGAGTTGCATTATATAGTTATTGTTCATTGCATTATATAGTTATAGTGAGTTGTATTATATAGTTATAGTGAGTTGCAACATTTTTCTATCGAAAAATGTACAAATTTAGCTTGCTGTCAAAAATAATATATATATATATATATATATATATATATATATATATAT
Source organism: Lithodes maja (assembly GCA_037953745.1). Classification (NCBI taxonomy): domain Eukaryota; kingdom Metazoa; phylum Arthropoda; class Malacostraca; order Decapoda; family Lithodidae; genus Lithodes; species Lithodes maja. The sequence continues at coordinate 1,770 of JBAKBP010028811.1, read as the reverse complement.
ATATATATATATATATGCTTGGCGAGCGGTATTGACGCCTGGATGGGGTAAACGTCTTAAAACAGTAGGCTGAACGGGGCCGAATGGATTCAAGCCAAAGAGAGAGGGAGAGAAAGAGACAAAAAGCGAGGTGGGCCCCCTTAAGTGGTTGCCAGAGCCGAGTTTTATTACTATAATAACACCCAACTTGGCCGGTAAGGTAAACGCTGCGTGATAAAAATAGTCTAAAGTCAATAAAGTGCTCCTCCTCATATGGTGTTTACATTCATTAAAGGGACCCCACTTCGCTATTTTTCTCTTTCTCTCCCTCTCTCTATGGCTTGTATTCATTCGGACCCATTCAGCCTACTGTTTTAATACGTTTACCCCATCCAGGTGTCAATATTTTCCTGGCGAGCGGTAGCGAGCCAGCATATATATATATTTTTTTGTATTGACAGCAAGCTAAATTTGTACATTTTTCGACAGAAAAATGTCTCCGGCGAACCCAGATTTCTCCATACAATGCTGGCTCGCTATCGCTCTCCAGGAAGAAATCGACACCTGGATGGGGATAAACGTCTTAAAACAGTTGGCTGAATGGGGTCGAATGGATACAAGCCAGGGAAAGAGAGAAAAGGAGAGAAATATAAAAACAAAAAACGGTGAACCCCCTTAAACGTTATGTGTTGGTACTGCAGAGTGTTGTTAATAGTTTCTGTATCTTACCAATTTATATCATGGCTATCGTTAAACGATTCTGTGCACTTTAGACAAGACCTGTGGGAGTTCGAGAGTTGAATGAGATCACTATTGCCATTTAATTACTCCACACGACCTTTCTTGGATGCATTAAATCGTCTATACTAAGCAAAACAAAGGTACAGTTGCCCAAATAAGTGACGTCGCGGCACCAAGTAGCCTATATTTCGATCAATAATTGGTATCAGCAGTATCTAAGCTTTAAATCATAGTTTCGAGTGAGATACACAAACATGTTCCTATCTATACACACCCTATTCAACATCTGACCGACATTAATGCATTACACAGAGAGCAAAACGTAATGACAGCGGCGACACGACATACTTGGCCAACTGTACAAAACAATCGATAACAAGGCCACGTGAAAGATATAAACAATAAATAAATAAATAGAACAGGGGGGGGGGGGCAACGAACCTGACCTTGTAATACAGCATAGGGTGTGTGGGGGGGCAACGAACCTGACCTTGTAATACAGCATAGGGTGTGTGTGGAGGGGGGGGGCAACGAACCTGACCTTGTAATCCAGCATAGGGTGTGTGTGTGGGGGGGGGGGGGGCAACGAACCTGACCTTGTAATACAGCATAGGGTGGTGGGGGGGGGGGGCAACGAACCTGACCTTGTAATCCAGCATAGGGTGTGTGGGGGGGGGGGGGGGGCAACGAACCTGACCTTGTAATCCAGCATAGGGTGCGTGTGGGGGGGGGGGGCAACGAACCTGACCTTGTAATACAGCATAGGGTGGTGGGGGGGGGGGGCAACGAACCTGACCTTGTAATCCAGCATAGGGTGTGTTGGGGGGGGAGGGGCAACGAACCTGACCTTGTAATCCAGCATAGGGTGTGTGTGGGGGGGGGCAACGAACCTGACCTTGTAATACAGCATAGGGTGGTGGGGGGGGGGCAACGAACCTGACCTTGTAATACAGCATAGGATGTGTGGGGGGGGGGGCCAACGAACCTGACCTTGTAATACAGCATAGGGTGTGCGGGGGGGGGGGGGGGCAACGAACCTGACCTTGTAAT
>JBAKBP010028810.1:0-28036 GCA_037953745.1 Lithodes maja | reverse complement strand
GTATGTTCTTGAGGAAAAAGTTGTGCTAAATGAAAGACAGTTTGGATTTCGGAGGGATTTGTCCACGACCGATGCATGTTTTTTGCTGAAAGAAGTCGTGCACAGGAACTCAAATGTTAAGGTTACAAGTTTCTTTACTTTCATAGATTTGTCCAAAGCATTTGACATGGTAAATCATTTTATTTTGTCAATACACTTATAGATATAGGAATTCCATCTGATCTCATATATATTATTATGCACTATTTACGTAATCAAAAGGCTAGCATAAAATGGCAGGGAGCACAGAGCAATTACGAATACATAGAGCATGGTGTAAGGCAGGGTAGTGTTCTGTCACTGTTTCTTTTTAAGCTGTATATAGATTCTCTTTTAACAGATATCTGCAACATGATAGAAGGTTCCAATTTTGGAACAAATAAGTTAAACATTTTGGCATATGCAGATGACATTGTATTACTTGCCAATTCCACCTCTAGTATGAATACACTTTATAATAAATTTTGCTCTTCAATTGACAAGCTTAAACTAAAAATTATTAAGGGAAAAACCAAATGCATGGTTAGTGGTAATTCACATTTTCTAAAGGAACATAGTCACATTAAACTAGGGGAGGATGAGCTGGAATTGGTTAAAAGTTATGAATACCTTGGACACAGCATTAATACCTTGGACACAGCATTAATACCTTGGACACAGCATTAATACCTTGGACACAGCATTAATACCTTGGACACAGCATTAATACCTTGGACACAGCATTAATACCTTGGACACAGCATTAATACCTTGGACACAGCATTAATACCTTGGACACAGCATTAATACCTTGGACACAGCATTAATACCTTGGACACAGCAGTAATACCTTGGACACAGCATTAATACCTTGGACACAGCATTAATACCTTTGTCCAAGGTATCACAGCATTAATACCTTGGACACAGCATTAATACCTTGGACACAGCATTAATACCTTGGACACAGCATTAATACCTTGGACACAGCATTAATACCTTGGACACAGCATTAATACCTTGGACACAGCATTAATACCTTGGACACAGCATTAATACCTAGGACACAGCATTAATACCTAGGACACAGCATTAATACCTTGGACACAGCATTAATACCTTGGACACAGCATTAATACCTTGGACACAGCATTAATACCTTGGACACAGCATTAATACCTTGGACACAGCATTAATACCTTGGACACAGCATTAATACCTTGGACACAGCATTAATACCTTGGACACAGCATTAATACCTTGGACACAGCATTAATCATGATTTGAAAGATAAAAGATGATAATTGAAAAGAGACTCAGTAAATTTGATGCAAGTTGTAATAGTATTATAAGAAACTTTAGTCAGGTAGATAAAAATACCCTAATTTTTGTATTCAATTCATATAGTAAACCAGATTATGGTCTGCGTCTATGGAATCATAAAACTACATTGACATCCAGTTATTTTAAGGCATTTGAAGTAGCATATGATAAATCACTAAAACAGATGATAGGAGCGCCACCCTTCGCCAGTAATCATCAGGTTGCTGATATTTGTAATCAACTGTTTTTGAAACATAATGTAGCTCTATCTTACGAACGTTATCTTCATAGGATTTTGAGATCAAAAAGCCTATTAATAAAATCTAACCTATCAGTAATTAAAAAATTATATTTCTATTCATTTACTTACCATCTTTTCAAAAATATTTACAGCGTGGATGTGTCAAACACTGCCCTAGATATTGTACATGCTCGAATAACCTAGATTCAGAAACATGAAGAAAGGACTGGTCAATTAATATATAACTTATAACACAAATTGTGATACTCTAAAACTGTATAACTCTTATTTTGTTATACTTGCCATATTTGTTCCCATAATTACAGATTCTCTATTAACAATTTTATTCTGACTGCTACAATTTCTCATAATTTTAATCTATTGCTTCCTATTATTTTTTGTCCTGTTAACGGGCCCTTATGTGGATTATGATGTAACCATACAACAAACTTATTTAGTTGTGTGGTTTGAGTCTAATATGTATTGATTATCTTATTAATTATATTTTAATCCTATTATCCTAAAGTTTCTAATAAGTTTAACAGATGTTTTTACTGGACTTAATCAAATAACTGAAGACTATGGATATTTATGTGTATGAATATATATACATATATTATGATAATCTGTATATACAGTGAGGAAGATCCCACAGGATACTTCCTCTCTTTTGAGAGACTAGCCTACAATATGGAATGGCCCAGACATAAGTGGGCATTGCTACTCCAGTCTGTGCTAAAGGGCAGAGCTTTAGACGCATATACAGCAATGCCAGTAGAAGACAGCATGGACTATCAGATAGTCAAAGAGCGAGTGTTGAGGGCATACGAGTTAGTGCCAGAAGCATACAGGTTGAAGTTTAGACAATTTACTAAAAGCACTAACGTAACATTTGCATAACATGAAAAAAGCGCTGGACAGGTGGTTGCATTCCACACAGGTCGAGGATGACTATCAAAGTCTTTATGACTAAATGCTCTTTGAAAACTTTTGCCATTACTTACCTAAAGAAATCAAAACTCACCTTGCAGATAATAATGTCACTGACCCAGAGAATGCTGCCATCTTGGCTGATAAATATCACATAACTCACAAAGGTTCTGCAATAACAAACTTTAACAAACATAAGGGTGCCAGTAGTATGTATGTCAACAAGCCAGTGAACTCTAGCAAGGATGTCAAGGTTAGAAGTGAGACTAACGATAAGGTTATAGGAGCGAGAGTGAAGAGCCAAGGCACTAAAGATCTCCCAGAGCAAAAGCCCTGCTATTACTGTCAAAGCCTGGTCATATTGCTCGTTATTGTTATTCTAGACAGAAAGAAACAGAAGGCAGCAGAGAGGCTTATTTGAAAGACCCCAAGACTGTTGCCTTTATAAGAGGCAATTCTATGGTGCCCGATGTAGATGACTATGCAGAATTTAGATATAAGAGCTTAGTTAACAAAGGTGTGTCTGAGAATCCTGTGGCCAATTTAAGGGACACAGGAGCATCTCGCACTCCTCTGAGGAGGGGAGCACTGAGGACTGTCCAGAGAGTGAACAGTGTATCATTCTGACAGGTGTAGGCGACTCGGGGTCAGCCCCTATAGTTGAAGTGAACCTTAAGTGTGAACTGTACTCTGGGAGGGCTGAAGTAGCAGTCCTAGATACCCTACCCATAGAAGGTGTGGATGTGTTGTTAGGAAGTGATATAGCGGGAGGAAAAGTCAAGGTAGCCCCCGTAGTGTCCGTGAGATCCAGGGAATGTGAGAAGACTGAGTCGTTCGTGAAAGAGATGCATGACTTGTTCCCTGTATGTGTAACCACTCGTGCCCAGGCGGAGCGACAGAAGCTCGAAGAGAAAACTAGGCAAGAGAGCACAGAGCCAGATCTAGGGTTGTCTGACCTATAGTATTTAGCCCCGCGGGGTCCCCATGTATTAATCCCAATGTTCCTCAAGTCTCAAACTTCAGGGAAATACAGCAGATGGACGAGGACTTGAAGGATCTGTGGTTGTCAGCGGAGGAAGATCCGGATTCCAACTACAAGGTGTCGTCTGACGGCATCCTGGTGAGGTTCTACGTCCCAAGAGACTGTGAGAAGCGGGATAAACCATGGAGGACCAGATCATAGTGCCGAAGAAACTTCGTGGAGAGCTGGTCTGTTTGGCGCTTGAGGGCAAGTTGTCAGCTCACATGGGGACAAGAAAAACTCTGGATCGCCTCCTCTCCCACTTCTACTGGCCAGACATTAAGAGGGATGTGGCGGAATGGTGTCGTGCATGTGATGTGTGCCAGAGGGTAGAAAAACCCAACCAAGTCATAGAAAGTGCCCCACTGGTAACCATGCCCAGATTTGAAGAGCCATTTGAGAGAGTTATTATCGACGTGGTGGGCCCCCTCCCAAGAACGGCCAGCGGCAATGAGTATATTTTCACGTTGATGGATGCTGCCACAAGATTTCCTGAAGCCATACCCCTGAGAAACGTCAAGTCAAAGACCATCGCCAGAGAAATGATAAAGTTCTTCACCAAGTTTGGACTGCCGAGAGAAGTCCTGTCAGACCAAGGAACAAACTTCACCTCTCAAGTGTTGCAGCAGATTCTCGAGGAGCTGGGCATCCAACAGATTCATTCTTCTCTGTATCATCCTCAGTCGCATGGAGCATTGGAGAGATTCCACCAAACGTTGAAATCTACATTAAGGAAATATTGCAAGGAGGAAGGAAAAAATTGGGACACCGGACTTCCCCTAGTAGTGTTTGCCATAAGGGAAGTGCCCAACGAGAGCCTTGGATTCAGTCCCTTCGAACTCATGTTTGCACGCGAGGTGAGAGGCCCCCTACAAGTGATCAGAGAAGCATGGAGAGATGGTGATAAAAGCAAGTCGTGTCTCAAGATGGTGACGTAGATGAAGGAGAAACTGAAGAGGGCGTGGGAGCTGGCAGGAAGAAACCTAGAGAGTAGTCAGGCGAAGATGAAGCTGCGGTATGACAAGAAATCCAAGGAGAGATGACATATCACCAGAGGCTCGTTGAGCAGAAGTATTGGTCATGCAAGAGAGTTCCACGAAATGGCACGAGGAGCGGGAGAATGTCAAGGTGGACGTTACCGAGCTAGACTAGATTACCTCAGTTCCTTGCAAAATTTTAGAACATATCATCCACTGACATTTAATGGACCATCTAGATAGGCAAAATATACTAACTGACGTACAGGACGGCTTCCCACCCAAACGGTCGTGCGAGACACAACTACTTGTGACCACACATGACATTTCCCAAACCCTTAACGACCTCAAAATTCGACAAGTTGACGCCATAGTACTAGACTTTGCCAAAGCCTTCGACAAAGTCCCTCACCAAAGACTGTTAGGTAAGTTAGATTATTATGGCATCCGAGGACCACTTTGTCACTGGATTAAGACTTTCTTGACCAATCGGGATCAACGCGTTGTTCTCGAGGGTTCTCATTCTTCCACTGTCTCTGTAACTTCTGGGGTCTCACAAGACACTGTCCTGGGTCCCCTACTTTTCCTTTCATACATAAATGACCTCCCACTATCGGTTACTTCTACTACTAGACTTTTCGCAGATTATAGCTTAGTTTTGTTACGGCTGGATCGGCAATACATATTCGGGATTCTTGATCGTAGGACAGAAATGGCTTATGTGACAACGACACGCTCGATTCCAGTCCCAAATACTATATGCTCCAGACAACAAAAGCACCAACGCCCTACAGAGTTATCGTCTATGGTAACGAGGTACCTTAACTCGGCGAAAGTGTACAACAGGGGTAGGCTATGAGGCTAAACTCCCTCAGACATTTATAGGTTACGTTATGACTAAAGAAATGCAATACTCAAGAAACTATGTTAATATTAAGCCTCTAATAATGTAGAATAGAAGCAGGCTAAAGGTATGACAGTGAAATGCTAAATGACAAATGTACACGCCTACTTGAAAGCGCGTGCACTAGAATAACTGTCTCCTACTAACATGCACTAGCATGTAGCATACAAGATGTTCATGATCCAGTAGATACCTAATAATACACATGGAAGGAACATAAACAGTAGTCACTTATTGTAATAATGAATCTATACTTGGAATAACTAAAAGGTTGCAGGCAACAGTACTGCGCCGGTAGCCTACTACCGCATAGGCTACTTCGCTTCTCTCACTCTGTCTCCCCTCTGAGTCCGTATGCGCCCTACGCAATAGAACTCCGGAAACAGCAGCAAAACGACAGTGCAGTTAATTGATACATGAAAGTATTAATAGTGTTGTCTTGTGTGTGAGTAATGTGTATTGTAAAGTGTTACATACATAAACTTAAAGAGAGCTGCAATGCATAGTAAAATAAAGATATATTCCACTCATCATCCCCATGTGTTCTAGCTAGCAGGCCAAGTCACAGGAACAACGAGTCCCAGCACCGAAAGCGAGAACCCAGGAAAAGACTGCAGAGAACACAAGGACAGATAAATTACGTTACTGTACTATACCGGCACTACGAGCGAGCTGTAGTCTCTGGTACTGCACTCGCTCCTGGCTCGGTAGGCAAATCAAGGCTAAGTCCTCGCCCCTCTACAGACAACTCCTGGGCATGGTCGGGCTCTTACACATGGCACTAGTCTAGTCACAAATTGGATGATGAGCTGGGCATATAACTCGTGAACATGTAGAACGTTCACCAACTATCCTCATCAAGAAGATCGCTGTTCACATTAACCCCTTAAATCTAATACATGTAAATATATGCTTGTCCTAAGAGTAATACGAGAGGTGAGTGCTGAAACTCCTTTAGGACCTCAAGGGAAGGGTATGCATTTAAATAGAGAGAAGAATGAAATGAGAGTAATGTCGTCAGAGAGAAAGAGTGCAACCGTGAGAAATTGGGAGAGAGGGCAAGGGATGTTAGAATCTCAAAGGTTCTAGGCAACCTGGTCATAGAGCACACAGCGAGCCTCCAGGCAATGTGCAGTACGACAACATGGGCAGCCCAGGCAGCATATGCAGGCGGCAATGTACTACCAACCCTGTCGCACCTAGCTATAAGCGCAGGGCTGCCAACCGGTCCATACGTCTGGCAACCACCCCCCCGGCAGCGTGGCGCACCGCTACCCTCTCGCTCTGAAGTCCAACTCACTCTCTCTCTCTGAATTCCCACTGTCTTATCTATCAACTTCTCTATCGATACTACATATTAAATGGAAGGTCTCGACATGGCTTAAAACAAAACCCACCACTGGTTAGCAAATGACGAGACCTTTGCAGAGATACAAAGAACATAGTTATACGTTGTCACACTCAATATAAGCAGCCAGCACGGTACAACGCGGTACACGCACCGTGACGGTACAGTGGAGTACCAAGGAGTACAATCAGGTTGCGTTGCTACGCACTGGGTGCGTCACAGCCCCCCCAAGATTTTAGATAATCGACCTTAGAAGCATTATCAAAATCTGACAGGCAACCAACCGAGCTGCTACCCTTAGCTGCCACTAATTGCAAAAGGTGCACAACAACTGAAGTGTGAATTATACATAAAACACAATATCGCATGCATCATGCTACAACAATAAAGACTTACAAAACTAAAACAAAATTTTCTCGTTTATTTTATTGTTTTATAATCTTTTTGGACGGCGTTATGATAGCCTAATTTTACTCCTGCTCAACCCACACACCGTGCACGACTATCCTGGATCATCAACCCTTGATAGACAATCTGCTATCACGTTCTCACTCCCGGCAATATGCTGAATGTTGAGATTATACTCTTGGAGCATTAGGGACCACCTGGTCAACCGCATATTCCGATTGTGAAACTGATTTAGGAATTTCAAGGGATGATGGTCCGTATAAATCGTCACTACCGGGCCGTAGGCTGGAACATAAACTTCGAAATGTTTGAGCGACAAGACGATAGCAAGAAGCTCCTTCTCTATAGTCGAGTAATTCCTTTGTGCCGAATTAAACTTGCGAGAAAAGAAGCTCACTGGGTGTTCCAAGCCCTCGGAATCAGTCTGCAGTAACACTGCCCCGGCACCCACACCGCTGGCATCAGTCGCCAGCTGAAAACTCCTGGAGAAGTCTGGGGCTCTCAAAATCGGATGTGTACACAGCAGGTGCTTGACTAGGTCGAAAGCCCTCTGACACTCCGCAGCCCAACAGAACTTCACTGACTTCGACAGTAGATCAGTTAACGGTGCTAAGACAGTAGAGTATCCCCGGATGAAGCGCCTATAATAGCCTATCATACCTAGGAACCGCATGACCTGGCGCTTAGTGGTGGGCCTGGGAAACATATTGATAGCCTGTATCTTGCTCAGGGGGGGGCACACCCGGCCTAACCCGACCACGAAGCCAAGATACTGCACAGTAGCCTTTACAAACTCGCACTTCCTCAGGTTCACCACCAGCCCAGCATCGTGCAACTTCCCAAACAGGGTCTCTAAGTGCCTTAGGTGATTTTCAAAATTGTCATCATACACTATCACGTCATCAAGGTAGACCGTGCAGTTAGGGATTTCGTCACAAATATCGTTCATCAGGTTCTGAAACGTGGCAGGTGCGTTCTTAAGCCCATAAGGCATTACGTTACATTGGTAGGTCTTGCCATCTACCACAAAACCACAAACTTGCTTAGCTCGGTCCGACAGGGGTACTTGCCAGTAGCCTTTTACAAGATCAATTTTAGTAAGGTACTTTGCATTCCCTATCTTGTCCACGCTGTCGTCAACTCGAGGCAAAGGGTAAGGGTTGGTAGTGGTCAAGCCATTTAGCCTACGAAAATCTATGCAGAACCGCACCTTGCCGTCAGGTTTTGGCTGCAACGTGACGGGTGATGTCCACTTCACATAACCTTCAGTGATCATCCCTCTCTCAACCATGTACTTTAACTCCTCCCGTAAAGCTGGCAACTTTACCGGGGGCACACGGTAGGGCACTGACTTGAAGGGCACATTATCACCGACGTCCACGTCGTGCGTTACCTGAGTAGTGAGACCTGGGTGTTCGGCGAAAACAGAGGGGTATGACCTGAACAGGCCTAGGACAGCAGCACCCTGGTGCTCAGGCAGGTGACTTACAGCTTGCCTAGCCTCTTGTTCAGTATTCCCCGCCCACTGTTCCGCGGAAATGACACAGTCCCAGCTATCCTCCTCAGCAGCATGACTGTCCCCACCTCCTTCTCCACCCTGGCCGCTGCAGGCCAGCACAGGGACAGTGAGAGGCTCTGAGGGGCGTCTCACATACTCTTTCATGAGGTTAACATGACATAACTGATGTTTTTTTCTACGGTCAGGTGTTGCAACGAGATAATCAAGGTCGGACAGTTTCTTAGCCACCACATACGGCCCAATAAACTTGGCAGAAAGGGGGTGTCCAGGCAAAGGTAAAAGCAACATTACCTCCTGACCCACCGAAAACTCCCGAAGCTTCACCTTGGCGTCATACTGGTGCTTCATGACCGCCTGTGCATTAACCAAGTTATTACCTGCCGCTGCCATGCAACCTATAAGTCTCTCCCGGCTCTCAAGGATATATTTAAGTACAGACCCCGGCTTCTCTTCGCCCTCCCAGATCTCTTTCACCATACTTAAAGGTCCTCTCACATTATGGCCAAAGACTAGTTGATTTGGACTGAACCCCAGGCTCTCTCCTGGGACTTCACGTGCAGCGAACAGAACATACGGCAGACCCAAATCCCAATCAGTGTCATGTTCTGCACAGTAACAGCGTAGCATACTCTTCAGGGTCGAGTGCCACCGCTCCAAGACTCCCTGACTCTCGGGATGGTAGGCCGACGACACTACAGAACATATACCGTGCAACTGAAGGGTTTGCTTGAACAATTTGGATGTAAAATTGCTCCCCTGGTCTGACTGCACCTCACGTGGAAATCCATAACGGGAACAGAACAATAATAAGTTTTTAACAACTGCCTTTGCCGAGCCGTTTCTCATGGGGTATGCGTCCGGGTATCTCGTAGCCACATCCATGATTGTCAACAGGAATTTATTGCCACTACTAGTAGGCGGGAAAGGGCCAACCAAATCTACTACAACTTTGCTGAACGGAGGCCCGGTGACAGGTATGGGAAACAAAGGTGCCTTCGGGATTGTCTGGTTAGGCTTCCCCGTTGTCTGGCAGGTCGCACACCCAGCCACCCATGCACAGACATCAGCCTTGACCCCAGGCCACCAGAAAAACCTGCCCAATGCCGCCAATGTTTTTGTTACCCCCAAATGACCCGCCACCGGCACATCATGCGCCAGACACAATAAGGACTCTCTATACTTATTTGGAACAACCACCTGGTCTACTACCCTCGCACCGCCCTCCCACTTCGATTTGGGGTCTAGAAATCTGCGGTACAATATCCTGTTGAGCCTAAAGAAATCTCCCGGCTTCGCATCCCCATCTTCCTCCAACTCTATGGCACCATTGCTATAACGAGCTAGGCTAGCGTCTTGCAGCTGCTGCTCACTAATGTCCCTGGGCGTCAATGCATCAAGATGGTTTTGTAATAAGACATTACCCCGGCTAGTAGGCTCTACTGCCTTAGTGGCTCTCGCTACAGCTCTTGCCTCACGCGAAGTCTCACCCAACTCTGCCTTGTTACACACCATATCTGGGCCAGAGTCAACTCCCGTGTTTATTATAGGTCCAAGTACCGAATCACCGAGAAGTGCAGCAGAATCAATGTCCCTTTTCCTGCCCTTAGCAACCTTCTCCTGATCCTTCCTCCACTGTCCCCGAGGTTGAGTGCTAGGCTGTGCAGGAGCCGCAGAGCGAGATCGGGTTACCACACAGGCCATCTCATCCTGTTGGCACCTCCCAACCCATTCCCGATTCTCACCATCCACGTCGGCCGCCCTCTCGGCAACGACTAAGGGTGGAGTCCCGGAAGTGGGCACCGCAAAGTCGTTGCCGAGAAGAAGGTCGACGCCCTCAACTGGCAAACACTCAACGATCCCTACATCCAGCTCCCTGCACACCTCTCCCACTCTCAACTCCAACCTCACAAGTGGGTATGACCTCGTAGCATTTATACCCTGCACCACAACAACTCTGGCCGCATTTATCGGTTTCCCTGTGAAGTTCCTCAACAAAGTTTGCGAAGCCCCCGTATCCCTCAGCAAGTCAACCCTCCGTAGTTCACTCCCCCAGCTCACAAACCCGTGCCCCCGATGGCTACAGAAAGTGTCCCGGACAGGTGTCGAGCCTTCCGTACGCTTCTTTACCGCGTGTGCCTCAGCTGCTGACAACCTACCCCGGGCAGTTGCTGCAGCCCTCAGAGACACACCGATACTGTGAACCAATGACACCGGCTTAGCGGGAGTGTTACTAGGGCACTCACGTGAATAATGGCCTAGCTTCTGACATTTGTAACATTTCACATCCCCAATGGGCTTCTTCCCTTGTGCGGGCGAAGAAGGGGCCTGACCTTTAGTAAACGGGAGAGGCTTGTGTTTGTAGGTGTTATTAGGTGCAATGCATTTAGTGTGGTTATGTGTGTCATAGGATTTGTTATTATCGAAAACTCTGGTGGGTGGGGTATAGCGCCCCTTCTGCCCTGACTCAGCCCTCTGAGCGGCACCGCAACCACGAATCAATGATAATCTGAGGTCTGCCATCTTGGCAGCCTCCTCTACTGTCTTGGGACATTTTTCCTTAATGTTCAGCGTTAGATCGGTTCCAGTACATTTGTAAAACTGTTCCAGATAGAAAAGTTGCTTAATTTCCTCAGCCGACTCTGCGTGCTCGGACCGAAACCAGTTATTACCTGCATCTGTTAAGTCCCGTGCGTGCTCCATAAAACTGACGTCGCTCTTCTTATTCACGCCACGGAACTTCAATCTATAAGTTTCGGGTTGCAGTTCGTAGGCCCGGAGCACAGCCTCCTTCACCAGTCCATACACGACACTCTCGTCCAGTGACAATGCATCGTAGGCTTTCAACCCCTTACCCACTAGACGTGATGAAACTAATGCTGCCCATTTAACCTCCGGCCAGTCATACTCACGACACTTCTTTTCGAAACGAGCAAAAAACTCAGTCACTGCTGTCTCATCAAATGCGGGTACTAACTTAATTAAATGCGAAAGTGAGTCTGTAACCCGGTGCCCACCACCGAGATGACGCCCCGTAGTCTCTACTCTAGACTTCTCGACATCCATTTCAGCCTGGTACCTGGTTGCATCCTGATTGGCTTGGATTCTAGCAACCTCTATGCGTTCTATACTAGCCTGTTGTATCTGAGTCTCCTGCAGCTTAAACTTAGCTAGTTCTAGCTGAAATAACATCTCAGGAGACAGGCCTGGGGGGGGAGAGCACAAAATGGGGGATCCACACCGAGACGTGTTTACGGGTAAGCCAGCTTGCCCTTGAGAACCCTCCTGCTGCATCGTGCTAAGACTCGCTGGCTGAGGGCCCAGCTCAGGGGTAGAGTGGAATGGAGGCTTGGAGGGAACCCCCCAAGACCCCACTCCACCCACCGCCCCATCGCCATCACCCAACAAACATGCCACCAAATTCTTCTTGGGCCAACTGTCAGGACAGTCCCGCCCCAAAACCGTGGCTAAACAGCGAAGACCGTAACAATCAATAGCCTGCAGGCGCTGTTCGGTCAAAGGTGTCTGCAAAAATGCCCGGGCATCCCTCTCTCCACTTATAACACTCCCCTCCCCAAACATCTGTTGTACTTGCTGGTTACTAGGCTGTACCGTGTTATCCTCCCCCGTAAATGATGAGTCATTAGACATAGTGCTGGTTATACAATTGCTGTTCATAAAAAAAAAGAAGTGCTTATTACTAATTGCAGTCTCGACTCACAAAATGTTAAAGATGCTTGAATGACTCTACTCTAGACACCCCCAACGAAACAATCTGCAAGTCCACCAATACAATAATGACACAATAAAAATTCCTCCAATATGCAAGAAAATTCTAGCCAGCTCTACTAGGTAGCATAGAATAGTTCTCCAAAAAACATGTGATAGGATACTACTGAATCTTGTGCAAGGTCGCCATTTTGTTACGGCTGGATCGGCAATACATATTCGGGATTCTTGATCGTAGGACAGAAATGGCTTATGTGACAACGACACGCTCAATTCCAGTCCCAAATACTATATGCTCCAGACAACAAAAGCACCAACGCCCTACAGAGTTATCGTCTATGGTAACGAGGTACCTTAACTCGGCGAAAGTGTACAACAGGGGTAGGCTATGAGGCTAAACTCCCTCAGACATTTATAGGTTACGTTATGACTAAAGAAATGCAATACTCAAGAAACTACGTTAATATTAAGCCTCTAATAATGTAGAATAGAAGCAGGCTAAAGGTATGACAGTGAAATGCTAAATGACAAATGTACACGCCTACTTGAAAGCGCGTGCACTAGAATAACTGTCCCCTACTAACATGCACTAGCATGTAGCATACAAGATGTTCATGATCCAGTAGATACCTAATAATACACATGGAAGGAACATAAACAGTAGTCACTTATTGTAACAATGAATCTATACTTGGAATAACTAAAAGGTTGCAGGCAACAGTACTGCGCCGGTAGCCTACTACCGCATAGGCTACTTCGCTTCTCTCACTCTGTCTCCCCTCTGAGTCCGTATGCGCCCTACGCAATAGAACTCCGGAAACAGCAGCAAAACGACAGTGCAGTTAATTGATACATGAAAGTATTAATAGTGTTGTCTTGTGTGTGAGTAATGTGTATTGTAAAGTGTTACATACATAAACTTAAAGAGAGCTGCAATGCATAGTAAAATAAAGATATATTCCACTCATCATCCCCATGTGTTCTAGCTAGCAGGCCAAGTCACAGGAACAACGAGTCCCAGCACCGAAAGCGAGAACCCAGGAAAAGACTGCAGAGAACACAAGGACAGATAAATTACGTTACTGTACTATACCGGCACTACGAGCGAGCTGTAGTCTCTGGTACTGCACTCGCTCCTGGCTCGGTAGGCAAATCAAGGCTAAGTCCTCGCCCCTCTACAGACAACTCCTGGGCATGGTCGGGCTCTTACACATGGCACTAGTCTAGTCACAAATTGGATGATGAGCTGGGCATATAACTCGTGAACATGTAGAACGTTCACCAACTATCCTCATCAAGAAGATCGCTGTTCACATTAACCCCTTAAATCTAATACATGTAAATATATGCTTGTCCTAAGAGTAATACGAGAGGTGAGTGCTGAAACTCCTTTAGGACCTCAAGGGAAGGTTATGCATTTAAATAGAGAGAAGAATGAAATGAGAGTAATGTCGTCAGAGAGAAAGAGTGCAACCGTGAGAAGTTGGGAGAGAGGGCAAGGGATGTTAGAATCTCAAAGGTTCTAGGCAACCTGGTCATAGAGCACACAGCGAGCCTCCAGGCAATGTGCAGTACGACAACATGGGCAGCCCAGGCAGCATATGCAGGCGGCAATGTACTACCAACCCTGTCGCACCTAGCTATAAGCGCAGGGCTGCCAACCGGTCCATACGTCTGGCAACCACCCCCCCGGCAGCGTGGCGCACCGCTACCCTCTCGCTCTGAAGTCCAACTCACTCTCTCTCTCTGAATTCCCACTGTCTTATCTATCAACTTCTCTATCGATACTACATATTAAATGGAAGGTCTCGACATGGCTTAAAACAAAACCCACCACTGGTTAGCAAATGACGAGACCTTTGCAGAGATACAAAGAACATAGTTATACGTTGTCACACTCAATATAAGCAGCCAGCACGGTACAACGCGGTACACGCACCGTGACGGTACAGTGGAGTACCAAGGAGTACAATCAGGTTGCGTTGCTACGCACTGGGTGCGTCACAGTTTATAGACCAATTACTAATAGGGACGATTGCCTTCGACTACAGGACGACTTAACTGCGCTTGAAGAGTGGGAAGCCAAGTGGCAGATTACATTTAGACTGGACAAATGTCACCATATCCGTTTCACCCGTTCAAATATAATCATCCCACATTCTCCTACAAACTCCATAGCACATTTTTGGATACTGTTCCCTCCCACAAATATTTGGGGGTCCACATCTCAGCAGATATGAGGTGGACCACTCACGTTAGCAGTGTCAGAGCAAAGACTAATAGGGCCCTGGGCTTCCTGCGCAGGAATCTCACCAAGTGTAACGCAAACATCAAAATTCTAGCATTTAAAACACTTGTTCGGCCACACTTAGAATACTGCGACACCGTCTGGGATCCACACACTCACAACAATATAAATAAATTAGAGGCCATACAAAACAAAGCTGCAAGATGGATCAGACGTGATTACACACACACACTACATCTGTCACTTTGCTCAAACAAGACATTAAACTCGACCCACTTGCAACAAGAAGACAAATGCACAGACAATAGATGTTATATAAAATCACCAACAATTTAGTAGACATAGACAAAGACATATATTTACACCCAACAAGTATACAATTTACGAGACGCAGCCACAACCTAAAATACCACACATATCAGACAAGCACGGACATATTTAGACAATCATTTTTTCCCAGCAGCATCCAAGAGTGGAATCATCTCCCATCTCATGTAGTTAATAGCTCCACCCTTGATTCATGTAGAACTAGGATCACCAATCATTACATCCCTAATCCTGATCCTGTCCCCAACCATTAGTCGTAAAAAGCACAACCCCCGCATATCATGCCGCCCAAGAGCGGCCCTCTGCGGGTCCCTCAACGTAAACGTAAATTACTGGAGGGACAACCATAACTTCACTGAGCAGCTGCCTGAAAAATTGGTGCACCTGGGGAATGGTGAGAGAAGTCAACTGGAGGCCCTGCTGATGGAGTATCACAAAGTCTTCAAGGATACCCCTGGAAGAACGACACTTATACAACACGACGTTGACGTGGAGGGAGCAAAGCCAGTGAAACAGCGCCCCTACCGTGTCAACCCGCAGAAGGCTGAGACCATCCAGAGTGAGCTGGATTACCTCCTGCAGCACGACATGGTGAAGCCCTGTTCAAGCGAGTGGTCTTCCCCAGTCACCCTAGTTAGCAAGCCAGGTGGGTCAGTGAGATTTTGTATAGATTATTGCATTCTAAACAAAGTCTCCAGAACTGACAGCTATCCCTTACCCCGGGTGGACAATTGCATTGATACTGTAGGTAAGGCTAAATTTATCACTAAATTAGATCTCTTGAAAGGTTTCTGGCAGGTACCACTCACAGAGAGAGCTCAGGATGAGTCTTGCTTCGTGACTATGGGAGGTACGTACAAGTGTAAGGTAATGCCATTTGGCATGAAGAACACCAGTGCAAAATTTCAAAGATTAATGACTAATTTAACACATGATTTAGAGGGTTGTGTCGCCTATATGGACGACCTAGTGGTGTATAGTGATGCTTGGGAGGAACACCTTCAGCGACTACGGTCCCTGTTGCAGGCACTAAGGAAGGCTAACCTTGTGGTTAAGCTAAGTAAGTGCGAATTTGTCCATGCCCAGGTAGAAAAACCGGGCTGCGTGGTGGGACGTGGGACTGTAGCTCCTCCCAAGGCAAAGGTCGAAGCTATAATTATGTACTATGCCCCCTCCCCGCAACAGGAAGGAAGTGAGAAGAGTGTTGGGGATGGCGGGATATTACCGCATGTTTATATGTAATTTTTCAGACCTATTAAAGAAAGATAAAAAATTCAGATGGTCGAAGGAGTGCGAGGATGCCTACAATTTGTTGAAACTAACCATGTCTTCCACCCCTTTCTGTTGGCTCCTAACTTTAATAAGCCGTTTAAATTGGCTATAGACGCCAGCAATCTTGGTGCAGGCGCTGTTTTGTTGCAGGAGGACGAGGAGGGTGCTGAGAGACCGGTCAGCTACTACAGCAAGAGTTCAACCAGGTTCAACTTAACTATTCTGTCATAGAGAAAGAGCTCCTTGCATTAATTTTGGTTCTACAATTTTACAGTCTTTATGTTGGTCCTTCAGACATAAACCTTACAGTTTATACAGATCATCACCCCTTGCAATATTCGAACAAGTTTCAGAATAAAAATCAGAGGTTAACTAGGTGGAACCTTCTTTAGCAAGAATTTAACTTAAATATTGTCCATATCAGGGGGAAGGGTAATGTTGTACCTGGCTTGTTATCTAGAAGTGTGGAGTGATTGTAGCGACCCATGAACATGTTTATGTTCCACAAAATGTTTCATTTCCCCCAGGAGGAGAGTGTTACGAGTTCCTGCCCTCTTTTGTGTGGCTGCCTACCTGCTTGGAGTTCCTCCCTTTGGTGTTAATATGAGAGTTCCTGGAGGATATGGTAGTGCGGCATTTCAATGTATTCACGTATTAAATGTATGCATTTTGTGATCCCTTATATGCATTGTGCCGGATCACAAGGGTTGGGGCTTGATGGACAATGAGTGTCAAGGTTGTAGATTAAGTATTAGTTGTAAGAAATACATGTAATTGTGAGGGTAAAATGTAAATTTGTATTCTATGTGCTATGCATACAATAAGTCTGTGTTCTCGTCTCTTTATACCATAGCTTGATCTCGAATACTCATAGATCATGCTGAGCCATGCTCTGATATCATTTATTTAGGGTAAGACCTCTAATACAATTTAACTAGCCTTATGGAGGTAATTCGGGACAATTCCCTGGACGTAAGAATTTGGCGGGAAAACTGCTGGTGAGGCTGCCAGATGTATTCTGTGTTTGTTTGCTTAATTAAAATGTCACTTTCGTAAATTGTTAGGCTATTAAAATGTTTCGACATCGACTTATTGGATGCGCCTGTACATGACTCATGAAATGGGATAGGTTTATTATGTCTATAGTACATTATCGAAAAAAGATCAGAGAATATTATGTTGCAAAGTCCCTGATCTGGTTTCAAATCTTATTATGTTTTTGGTAATTTATCGATAGATGCGATCAAACAGGAATATGTATTGTATCAGTTTCGGTGTGTTTTTTGGTGAGCTTTGCAGTGGTGTGTTTGTCATCCATTAATATGCAGGTAATGCAGAATCATAGATGACAGTGTGTGGCTCGATAAGCACAAAGTTAACCACATCAGTGTGCAAGGGGGAAAATGGTACTTTTGCATCCGCACGGACTGATAAAAGACCGAGAGATACAGAGTTCGAGGCAGTCGGTAGGGGGACCTCGGGAAGAGGGGACCTGGTGTGTGTGTGAGTAAATTTTTGGCTTAATATCAGTGTTTATTATTATTGGAGAGGAATTCATTGTTGTTATAAAAGGTCAGACAGTGAGTATTTATAGGATAAATTTAGACCTAGTCTCTCTTATTTACAACATTGCGAAACTCAGCAGAATCTCATACTATGTCATATAGCCTAGCCTAATTATTTATTTGAGAGTTTAATGTATGTTGTGGTGAGGTTTGAGTTACACCACAGTGGTAAATGAGTGATAACATTATATTTATATGAATTTGTTGTGGAATGCAAACACTAGATAATGCAATAGGTTTGAGGTAGCCTAGCCTAACCTAATTTCGTTGTATATTCATTGTAGTGAATGTTTCAGCATTTAAATATTTTGATACAATAACCTAGTGCAATTATAAGTGAGAAAGAAACAAACGTGTATATTTTTATTTTGTGTGTTTAGATATTAGTGACTAAAGGTTAGGATACATTGATTTGATACATGATTAAGGTTTAATGAAATATCGACATTAGTGAAATCCTTGAACTGAGTTGGTACTGTACTATGATAGCAAATTGAACGTTTAATGATTATAACGTATGTGGGAAGATATAAAGTTTATTAGAAATTACTTTCTTAATTGTAACTATTAGCCTATAGATTGATATTTGAACTTTTGATATCTTAATGACGTCTTTAAGTACAGTAGCCTAATGCAGTAAACTATAATGCCTTTTGTGACTTATAAATATCAAAGATTTTAAGTTTAATGATGTATGTTTATCCCTGTTGAGTAGTTAGATTATCTCTTGTAGTGTTAATTGAGGGGAGTACTATAGGGTAGTGGTGGTTGGTTTCAATTTGAGCTTGGATCTCCCCTGGAGGCCGGAGGAAGGCCCATATAAATTATGATAGTGTATTAATCCATTGCGAGCATGAGTTCTAATTACTGCCCTTATGCTCGGGTCCTGATGACAAGGCGGAATACAGTACTGGGGTTGTAACACAATTTTGATACCTTTATCAAAAAATGACCAATTTTTCTACCTAACTGCTTCGCTAGTAGGCGCATATCCTGTAGATTTGACCACTGAACAAAATTAATTTAGAAACTCTTATTCCAGACGGTGAATGAGACAATGAGCCAAACGAGTGTTGCAACCATTATGTTCGTAATCATACCTTCATAAACCTATGGTGCCTGGTTGTCTCCTCCTTACTTATTTCTGTTTCGATATCTTAAAGCCACATTGCCACTGTTTCAGTAACTCGTCTCACAATCTCGGACAAATCTGACTCTTCTTCACGCCACCTATCAACTTCTCTCACTAGGCTCTGCACCACATTGAATATTGTGTATATATAAATATTAATACAAAGGTAATGTACGGAAAACAGCGAGGATAATCTTTATGGTGTATAGGTGGGCATTATGGCTATGAACTAAAATTTTGTATAGAACAAAGTCCATCCCAATAATATCTTGCCTTTATAACATCAGGATTTGACTTCTGGGGTTTAAGATTATCCGTCCAGTAACAAGATCACTCCACCAACCCACCCACATCAATATTATGATACAAATTTACCAAACATCAATAAATACACAGTTACCAATACTGTGACAAAACATCAATACATACATAGTTACCAACACAGTGACAAACATCAATGAATACATAGTTACCAACGCAGTGACAAACATCAATAAATACATAGTTACCAACACAGTGACAAACATCAATAAATACATAGTTACCAGCGCAGTGACAAACATCAATAAATGCATAATTACCAATACTGTGACAGACGTCAACAAATACATAGTTACCAACACAGTGACAGTCATCGATAAATATATAGTTACCAATATAGACACATAAAAAAATACATAGTTACCAATACATTGACACACACCAATAAATACATAGTTACCAATACAGTGACACACAATAATAAATACATAGTTACCAATACTGAGACACATATCAATAAATACATAGTTACCAACACAGTGACACACATCAATAAATACATAGTTACAAATACAGTGACACACATCAATAAATACAGTTACCAACACAGTGACACACATCAATAAATACAGTTACCAACACAGTGACACACATCAATAAATACAGTTACCAACACAGTGACACACATCAATAAATACAGTTACCAACACAGTGACACACATCAATAAATACAGTTACCAACACAGTGACACACATCAATAAATACAGTTACCAACACAGTGACACACATCAATAAATACATAGTTACAAATACAGTGACACACATCAATAAATACAGTTACCAACACAGTGACACACATCAATAAATACAGTTACCAACACAGTGACACACATCAATAAATACAGTTACCAACACAGTGACACACATCAATAAATACAGTTACCAACACAGTGACACACATCAATAAATACATAGTTACAAATACAGTGACACACATCAATAAATACATAGTTACAAATACAGTGACACACATCAATAAATACATAGTTACCAACACAGTGACACACACCAATAAATACAGTTACCAACACAGTGACACACATCAATAAATACAGTTACCAACACAGTGACACACATCAATAAATACATAGTTACAAATACAGTGACACACATCAATAAATACATAGTTACAAATACAGTGACACACATCAATAAATACATAGTTACCAACACAGTGACACACATCAATAAATACATAGTTACAAATACAGTGACACACATCAATAAATACATAGTTACCAACACAGTGACACACATCAATAAATACATAGTTACAAATACAGTGACACACATCAATAAATACATAGTTACCAATACAATGACAAACATCAATAAATGTAAGTAGTTCCAAGTACACACATTTTTGTTATTAAGCAGCATTCACAAAATCCCCATAGTCGTATTTTTCTTACCTGGCGGGGTTTTGTCTTGATCTCAACTTAATTTGCTCAGCTATTATATAATTGTTTAGTCAAATATGTGTGTCGTTAAGATATCATGACATTTACGCGATACAGATACTTAACTATTTCATATTTGTGTCCCATTAATTATTGATACATCCGCAGCTGAGGGACTAAACTGGATGTCAAATAAAAAACAATCGAGTGCATTAAACAAATTATGGGTCACTGGTACGCCGTTACACATCAGTAGTACCCAGTGCCACAAATACATTAATCTACTGAACCATTTTTGCATGCATTGGCAAATGTTCTCATTAAGATGGCTAACGTTAGACCTTGAAGGACTTCTATGGAGTAATGGAAAATACCCTGTAATAATTATCTTTCAATATCCCACAAGGCTGAATATAATCGTCTAACCCTGGCCAGAATAAAAGGGAAGACTAATTGTTCATAAAATGAAAGAGTTAACTCAAGAACAGTCGCCAGTTAATGCAGAGCGGCATTATCGGTTTAGCCAGTGAAGCCATTAAAGCCGTAGGACAATGCTGTATCTCCACTACCACTTCATCTTCACCGTCTGCCTGGTTGTGTCTCTCACACCGAAGGGACTGGAGTTCTCGCAGAGAGGCTCCATTCCTGACGTTATTCTTGACTTGCAGTGTGTTGGCTTAATAATCCAATAGGGTTGATAGCCTCTGAAGTCTTATATTAACTAACTAACTCTCACACCACAACACGGTCTAGTCTCCAAACAACCTGAAGCTGAGCTCTATCACTTCTACCTTTATATTCTAGTTGCTCCCAAATACAACTACTACTACAACTACTACTACAACTACTACTACTACTACTACTACAACTACTACTACTACTGCTACTACTACTACTACTACAACTACTACTACTACTACTACAACTACTACTACTACAACTACTACTACTACTACTACTACTACAACTACTACTACTACAACTACTACTACTACAACTACTACTACTACTACTACTACTACTACTTTTTTTTTTTTTTTTTTTTTTTAAACCACTCAGCCTGTGCATCCCCTCTTTGGACCCTAAACCAGGTCAGAACAGTCATCAAAGCATCCGACTTGGTAGTCATTCAGCTACTTACTATTCCGGGGTCAGCACTCAGACTCATCATCGTGGATTACTACTACTACATTGGTTTTTATTTAATATTGTTCATACATTTTATTTTACAAGCATCAGATATTACTATTCAACACCATGCAACTTCAATCCAGTCTCCTTCCTATGCGACCCTCTGCCACTGCTGCCTCGTAGTCCACTTCTGCCACCGTCGCTGGTTGTGGTGCAGACAGTCTTGTTCCCCGCAGGCATAGTAGTGCTGATCTGAGCAACGAGAAAGATAGACGGCACCTCATCCAGGCTACAACGTGGCTCCTGGGCTGTTTCTTCTTCTCTGCGATGATCTCTGCAAGCCTTGAATAGAAGCACTGGGCCCTAGGTCCCATCCCTCCAGATGTGGTGAAGACTAGTGGGGTAAAGCTGCCATGTTCGATATTTAAGATCCTTTCCCCATATGCCCTGACCTTCTCTTGTTCATTCCTCTTGTGTGCAGCCTCCAGAGACAGCCCGCTGTAGCTATGGGCCATTGGGTCGAATATTCTTACGTCAAAGAATGCTCGCTGTGCTCTTGTCCAAAAACTTCTTGCACTAACGTCCACTCGTGCTTCGTTGGATGTGTTGGCCGTCCTGTGCTGCAAGATCTCTCCCTCCAAGGGAATAAGTGATGGTTCGCGCACCACATCTCGACACACCTCCCTGAGCATGTTCGCCGTTACATCTCTTACTTCATCGTGCCTGATGCTGATGAATCCTCCCTTCTTACATATCATGCTGTGGTCTGCATCGTTGTTGATTCCACAAACGCATCGATCGGGCAGTCCTTCAATCGGCCAATCATACCTCAGTGCAATAGCATCATTAAATTCTTGTTTGTTTAGATTGAAGCCTTTTGCCTTGATTGGTAGTGTTGTCAGCCAATTTGAAGCACCCGTTTCTTGTGCTATTTGTACTTTTCTTGTTAGTCTCGGGGAAAGTTGTCGCATCAATTGTGCCAGGTCATTTTTCTGTGAGTTTTGCCTCTCTGACGTGATGGTCTTTCTGATGTTGTAGATATCCGCCTGGTCCACTTCGCCGTCAGGATCTTGCGCTACGATGCGTTCAGTGAGAGATTCTGTTATCTTTACTGAGTTCTCGTGTTCCGTTGTCGCCCTCCTCACCGGATTGATGATTCCAAGCCCTCCTAACCTAGGAGGAAGTGCGAGCAACTCCCTCTCTGTAGCATTTGGGGTGTGGGACTTCATCCAAGCTGGGATGAGTTTGTCTCTGATGGCATCTTCTAGCGGTTGAAGTTGTGGACCCACATTTGGAATGGTACGCATCAAGTAGGTCCAGCGGTGTTTGACCCCATATGTGAATGCCGAATATGCAGCCTGTGGTTCCGTCTTTGCAATTTTGGCTAGTATTTCTATTTCGTTTACCCACTCTCTGACCTTCTCTTCCATGTATTGCTTCTTGAACTCTTCTGTGCCAATCACTGCCCCTAGATGACGCTGTCCGTCCTTTGTTACGACCACTTCACTACCGTTGAAAGCTTCTAAGGCATTTTCGTAATGTTCTGCTTTTACTATCAGTATAGACTTACTAGCATTTGGAAAGTATCCTATTTCTGGTCCCACTTGTGATACTTGCTCCCACCAACTCTTGAGATCATTGACTTTCCCTGCTCCAGTGAGATCATCTGCATAGGCCGCCTGCTTAACATGTGTCGTCTCATGTCTTGTTAATGATAGCAACACCGAGAGACCTAATGCGTACATCGCCATTGCTACTGGGTCCCCTTGTGTGGTTCCTTCCATTGATTTCAGTGCCGTTCCACGTCGTGAGTTTTGGTTGTTTACTATGAAGAGGTCTGCAGGCTGTTTATAGGTATTCTCTACATAGGTGGCTAAGCTGGGGCATTTTACCTTGATGTTGTGAATTGCTGTCTTTCTGTTGATGGTGTTAAAGGCATTTGATGCATCCACTAACAGCACGGCTTCACATTCTTCTTGCTCATATATTTCTCTTATTGCATGAATTGCTGCCTCTCCCCCTGCTTGGTGGCCAGCACACACTTGGAGATTTCCAGCCGCTGACCGCACATCGTCCTTCACCACCTCCATTATGCATTTTCCGATGATTCTTCTCAACACTTCACCCACCCCTACAGGTCTGCACCCTGGATTCTTGTCCAATGGTATTAGACGACAAGCTGTGTAGGCCTCCAAGTGTTGACAATCTTGAGTGGCCATTTTTCTTGCAAGATCTGCCAGCGCCCTGCGTAAGTCGGTCGCTGCAACTCCGAAAAGTGTGCTGCTCAGGATTGTTCTCCAACCGTTTGCATCCATCCCTGAGGGTCCTGCACTGCCTTGTGTCCCTAGAGCCTTTTTCCAAATCTTCTCGCCTGTGATTTGTTCGTAGATGACGGGGTTCGGTGGTATATAAGCCCCCTCTAGCTTCTGACTCTCGGATATACTAGGCTGCGGATGTTTCTCTTCCAGCAGCTTGATGGTATCTCTTGTGATAGGCAACAGCCCACTAGCTGCCTCCTTTGTCAGCGATCGTATTGCAGGTGCCACTTTACCTTGTCTCATCTGGTCGCCGAATCTCCTGGCCTTGTCCTCAGTGTTTTCTCTTTTGTGTTGCCGTCTGCCTTGTCTCTCTTGTAATGCTCTGGCTTCACTGAGTAAGTCATCCATCTTGTTATCATTCCACAGTTTCACTCTATTTGTTAGCGCTGTTACATTTTCCGCTTGTCTAGAATTGCGGTGAGTTTTTTGCAAGAAGAGATGTGGAATGCTGAAAAATAACTTGAGAGCATACAGGGCTAAAGGTCTGTCATAGACATAGTTATAAATGAGCTTTTTCATCTCTGTCAACAGTTTGGTGGTGGCATCACATTTAGGTGGGTTGAATAAACTGTGTGCAGACCAATCTACAATTTCTGAGTAAGCTGCCTCTGTCCACATTTTTACCTCCTCTCCCCGTAGTCCTTTCCATTGAAGGGGTCCTCCTCTGCCATCAACTTCTGCGGGTCTCTCCAGGGCTGCTTCCCTCTGTGGTCCCACCTCCCTGTGTGCTTCTCGGGGCTCTTCGTTGCGTGGCATATCGTCGTTTCTACCAGCTATATTTGGCCTTGTTTGCACACCACCCTCCTCTCCAGCATCTCGGTGCTCGTCTCCGGGTCTTTGGACTCCGCTGGGCTCACCGTCACCCACCATGTCATGTGGTTGCCGCCCTTCTCTCGGGCCCCCTGAGGGTCCCGCACCTCCACATGCTCTGTCGGGTTGTTGCCCATCGCCGTGTTGTGTCCCGTCAGCTTCATCCCTTCGCACTCTCTGGGCACTGGCTGCCGCCCCTCCCTCTGTTATTACACTATTATAAGGGTTGCGACACCGGGAACCTTTATTACAGTTTATGCATCCTTTTTTTTTTAGCACGCATTTGCATCTTGTACATGTATGCTCATTTTTTGTACAGATGCAACACTTGTTAGTCTTTGACCTTTGTGATAGGGTTTCATCTAAACTTTCATCATCCTCCATTATACCCTTATAACACTTCCATCTGTTCTCTTGCAATGTCTTTTATGCTTTACACTAAGGCTATTTAGCTTCTGTTTTTCTTTTCTTTTTTTTCCAAAACTTAATTTATCTTATTTACAGTACCGGCCCGTAACTTCCGTAAAAACAACCAAATATTTTTCGGTATGTGTGCC
Source organism: Lithodes maja (assembly GCA_037953745.1). Lineage (NCBI taxonomy): Eukaryota > Metazoa > Arthropoda > Malacostraca > Decapoda > Lithodidae > Lithodes > Lithodes maja. The sequence continues at coordinate 2,539 of JBAKBP010028810.1, read as the reverse complement.
TAGATTATTTTGTACTAGAGTGTGTATTCCCTATCGGTGTTGTTGTATGCCATATTTGATATTCCCCCTGGCTGGCTGGTGGGATGTATATATTAGGTTGTGTTGTATGTGAACAATTTGGTGTTATTTCGTGACATAAACACACTGAGTAAGCGGCTAGATAGGACAACTAGGCAGATTTTGGCTTTAATAAAGATGTTCGTTATTTCCTTTATAAACCGTAATGTTAGCAGTACTAATAGCAGCGGTAGTTGTAGAAGTTGTATTATCAATAAGGATTAGACCTTGGTTAATGAGAAGATAGGATATTAGGTATTGCGGAGATTGAATTAGTTAAGAATGAGATTACTGCGAAAGAATAGATAGATAGGTAGCGAGAAAGAGCGAGAGAGAGAGAGAGAGAGAGAGAGAGAGAGAGAGAGAGAGAGAGAGAGAGAGATAAGCGCTGCTTAGACTGTCTTAATCCAAAAGAATAGAGAGAGAGAGAGAGAGAGAGAGAGAGAGAGAGAGAGAGAGAGAGTCCTATTTAGCCTACCTATCCAGCCTGTATATCTCAGAAGTTTTCGACTAAGATTATCCCCTTGCGGTCACTGTTTTTCTTGTTGTTTCCGTACTACAACTACTACTACTACAACTACTACTACTACTACTACAACTACTACTACTACTACTACTACAACTACTACTACTACAACTACTACTACTACAACTACTACTACTACTACTACTACTACTACTACAACTACTACTACTACTACTACAACTACTACTACTACAACTACTACTACTACAACTACTACTACTACAACTACTACTACTACAACTACTACTACTACTACTACAACTACTACTACTACAACTACTACTACTACTACTACAACTACTACTACTACAACTACTACTACTACTACTACAACTACTACTACTACTACTACTACTACTACAACTACTACTACTACTACTACAACTACTACTACTACAACTACTACTACTACAACTACTACTACTACTACTACTACTACTACAACTACTACTACTACTACAAATAATACTACTACTAATACAAATAATAATAATAATAATAATAATTATTATATAATAATAATAATAGTTATATTTTCCTCAAAATCTGCAGTCCTTCCAGAGAAAATCACAAGCTGTTGGAAAATGTTACTACACATTTCTGTAAAAACAAAAGAAAACAAGTCAATAACTTTGAGAGCATTGCAATGTTTTACAGATAATATGTTAGTTTGTAGAACTCACTGAGGGCTGGATAGGATCACTAGGATCCAATGCCATGTTGGCATATGATAAGTTGCTGGAACTCCTGTTTCGTTTGCCTCACTTCCCCCACTGTTACTGTTTGTGCCTCAACTCATAAACGTATATTAATTTCACTACACAAGCACATCTCGCTTCTTTCAAACACACCTAAATGTCCTCAAACTTTCCTTGATTTTGGCTCTTTATCACTCTATCAACCTTGGGGGGACACTTGTTACAAGCAGCTTTGTCTTTGTCTCCTTCATGAATATAGGAAAAATGCAAGTCCATTACTAGACATCTATATCTTTAAATATTACGACTGTGAAATATAAATCCCCAAGAAAGAAGGAACATCGAGGAAATACAGACAGAGACCAAAGCACTAGACTCAATAAAGTAGGCTGACCGTTATCCCCTCATAGACAAGCCTCCATAATCCCCAGTTACACTTCACAGGCAGGAACGTTCATAACAAACTGGCTGGATACAAATCAACATGATCAACTTTTTCTGTATTGTCAACTGAGAATGGCTGGATACCCCCAACACTCTAGTGTACCTTACAAGAGTGTACTGTACATTAAACTCTAAGAATTCTTTAGCATCCGTCAACCCTCATTTCACTCGGATACAAACTCACTGACCATCCCATACTACCTATACACTATTTTTTCTGATAACTTAATAGTCGCAGCCTTCCAACTGTTGTCATTATTTGCATCTATACTAACCATACAAACTAAAGCACACAATGTAACCACATTATTTTGTTACCTGTTTATCAAGAGACTACACACATTGACCATAATATCACTATATCCCTATGCAAAATAATTTGTCATTTGCATCAAATGTCATACCATTACTGCTTCCCAAAATTTCCCTCCCATATCACTGTAATTGCCAAAACAGGGTGACAGATATCCGATGACATTCGAACTCTGCTATTGAGATATAGGAAACTTATATACAGCAACATGATTAGAAAATTAAATGCTGTACAGAAATTAGTAAATAGCAAACGATTACCACTAACTCGAACCGTGATGCTCGTGGACCCCGACCTGGCACTGAAAAGAGTTCCTAAACTCAATATTTACATAATAATAATAATATTAATCTTCTGGTTACTTATATAGCGCCCGTCTCTCCTCCTTCGAGGATTCGCAAGCGCTTGGCTTTCTTTAGTCTACCAGAGACCATTACCCATCCCCCTTGCTCATGGGGAGATGGTAACCGCCGGCAGTATCCCAGAAAAACTTTTCAATCT
>JBAKBP010028809.1:0-28036 GCA_037953745.1 Lithodes maja | reverse complement strand
CCCGTATCCCTCAGCAAGTCAACCCTCCGTAGTTCACTCCCCCAGCTCACAAACCCGTGCCCCCGATGGCTACAGAAAGTGTCCCGGACAGGTGTCGAGCCTTCCGTACGCTTCTTTACCGCGTGTGCCTCAGCTGCTGACAACCTACCCCGGGCAGTTGCTGCAGCCTTCAGAGACACACCGATACTGTGAACCAATGACACCGGCTTAGCGGGAGTGTTACTAGGGCACTCACGTGAATAATGGCCTAGCTTCTGACATTTGTAACATTTCACATCCCAATGGGCTTCTTCCCTTGTGCGGGGAAGAAGGGGCCTGACCTTTAGTAAACGGGAGAGGCTTGTGTTTGTAGGTGTTATTAGGTGCAATGCATTTAGTGTGGTTATGTGTGTCATAGGATTTGTTATTATCAAAAACTCTGGTGGGTGGGGTATAGCGCCCCTTCTGCCCTGACTCAGCCCTCTGAGCGGCACCGCAACCACGAATCAATGATAATCTGAAGTCTGCCATCTTGGCAGCCTCCTCTACTGTCTTGGGACATTTTTCCTTAATGTTCAGCGTTAGATCGGTTCCAGTGCATTTGTAAAACTGTTCCAGATAGAAAAGTTGCTTAATTTCCTCAGCCGACTCTGCGTGCTCGGACCGAAACCAGTTATTACCTGCATCTGTTAAGTCCCGTGCGTGCTCCATAAAACTGACGTCGCTCTTCTTATTCACGCCACGGAACTTCAATCTATAAGTTTCGGGTTGCAGTTCGTAGGCCCGGAGCACAGCCTCCTTCACCAGTCCATACACGACACTCTCGTCCAGTGACAGTGCATCGTAGGCTTTCAACCCCTTACCCACTAGACGTGATGAAACTAATGCTGCCCATTTAACCTCCGGCCAGTCATACTCACGACACTTCTTTTCGAAACGAGCAAAAAACTCAGTCACTGCTGTCTCATCAAATGCGGGTACTAACTTAATTAAATGCGAAAGTGAGTCTGTAACCCGGTGCCCACCACCGAGATGACGCCCCGTGGTCTCTACTCTAGACTTCTCGACATCCATTTCAGCCTGGTACCTGGTTGCATCCTGATTGGCTTGGATTCTAGCAACCTCTATGCGTTCTATACTAGCCTGTTGTATCTGAGTCTCCTGCAGCTTAAACTTAGCTAGTTCTAGCTGAAATAACATCTCAGGAGACAGGCCTGGGGGGGGAGAGCACAAATGGGGGATCCACACCGAGACGTGTTTACGGGTAAGCCAGCTTGCCCTTGAGAACCCTCCTGCTGCATCGTGCTAAGACTCGCTGGCTGAGGGCCCAGCTCAGGGGTAGAGTGGAATGGAGGCTTGGAGGGAACCCCCCAAGACCCCACTCCACCCACCGCCCCATCGCCATCACCCAACAAACATGCCACCAAATTCTTCTTGGGCCAACTGTCAGGACAGTCCCGCCCCAAAACCGTGGCTAAACAGCGAAGACCGTAACAATCAATAGCCTGCAGGCGCTGTTCGGTCAAAGGTGTCTGCAAAAATGCCCGGCATCCCTCTCTCCACTTATAACACTCCCCTCCCTAAACATCTGTTGTACTTGCTGGTTACTAGGCTGTACCGTGTTATCCTCCCCCGTAAATGATGAGTCATTAGACATAGTGCTGGTTATACAATTGCTGTTCATAAAAAAAAAAGAAGTGCTTATTACTAATTGCAGTCTCGACTCACAAAATGTTAAAGATGCTTGAATGACTCTACTCTAGACACCCCCAACGAAACAATCTGCAAGTCCACCAATACAATAATGACACAATACAAATTCCTCCAATATGCAAGAAAATTCTAGCCAGCTCTACTAGGTAGCATAGAATAGTTCTCCAAAAAACATGTGATAGGATACTACTGAATCTTGTGCAAGGTCGCCATTTTGTTACGGCTGGATCGGCAATACATATTCGGGATTCTTGATCGTAGGACAGAAATGGCTTATGTGACAACGACACGCTCGATTCCAGTCCCAAATACTATATGCTCCAGACAACAAAAGCACCAACGCCCTACAGAGTTATCGTCTATGGTAACGAGGTACCTTAACTCGGCGAAAGTGTACAACAGGGGTAGGCTATGAGGCTAAACTCCCTCAGACATTTATAGGTTACGTTATTACTAAAGAAATGCAATACTCAAGAAACTACGTTAATATTAAGCCTCTAATAATGTAGAATAGAAGCAGGCTAAAGGTATGACAGTGAAATGCTAAATGACAAATGTACACGCCTACTTGAAAGCGCGTGCACTAGAATAACTGTCCCCTACTAACATGCACTAGCATGTAGCATACAAGATGTTCATGATCCAGTAGATACCTAATAATACACATGGAAGGAACATAAATAGTAGTCACTTATTGTAATAATGAATCTATATTTGGAATAACTAAAAGGTTGCAGGCAACAGTACTGCGCCGGTAGCCTACTACCGCATAGGCTACTTCGCTTCTCTCACTCTGTCTCCCCTCTGAGTCCGTATGCGCCCTACGCAATAGAACTCCGGAAACAGCAGCAAAACGACAGTGCAGTTAATTGATACATGAAAGTATTAATAGTGTTGTCTTGTGTGTGAGTAATGTGTATTGTAAAGTGTTACATACATAAACTTAAAGAGAGCTGCAATGCATAGTAAAATAAAGATATCACCCACTCATCATCCCCATGTGTTCTAGCTAGCAGGCCAAGTCACAGGAACAACGAGTCCCAGCACCGAAAGCGAGAACCCAGGAAAAGACTGCAGAGAACACAAGGACAGATAAATTACGTTACTCTACTATACCGGCACTACGAGCGAGCTGTAGTCTCTGGTACTGCACTCGCTCCTGGCTCGGTAGGCAAATCAAGGCTAAGTCCTCGCCCCTCTACAGACAACTCCTGGGCATAGTCGGGCTCTTACACATGGCACTAGTCTAGTCACAAATTGGATGATGAGCTGGGCATATAACTCGTGAACATGTAGAACGTTCACCAACTATCCTCATCAAGAAGATCGCTGTTCACATTAACCCCTTAAATCTAATACATGTAAATATATGCTTGTCCTAAGAGTAATACGAGAGGTGAGTGCTGAAACTCCTTTAGGACCTCAAGGGAAGGGTATGCATTTAAATAGAGAGAAGAATGAAATGAGAGTAATGTCGTCAGAGAGAAAGAGTGCAACCGTGAGAAATTGGGAGAGAGGGCAAGGGATGTTAGAATCTCAAAGGTTCTAGGCAACCTGGTCATAGAGCACACAGCGAGCCTCCAGGCAATGTGCTGTACGACAACATGGGCAGCCCAGACAGCATAGGCAGGCGGCAATGTACTACCAACCCTGTCGCACCTAGCTATAAGCGCAGGGCTGCCAACCGGTCCATACGTCTGGCAACCACCCCCCCCCCGGCAGCGTGGCGCACCGCTACCCTCTCGCTCTGAAGTCTAACTCACTCTCTCTCTCTGAATTCCTATCATCTCATCTATCAACTTCTCTATTGATACTACATATTAAATGGAAGGTCTCGACATGGCTTAAAACAAAACCCACCACTGGTTAGCAAATGACGAGACCTTTGCAGAGATACAAAGAACATAGTTATACGTTGTCACACTCAATATAAGCAGCCAGCATGGTACACGGTCCGTGACGGTACAGTGGAGTACCAAGGAGTACAATCAGGTTACGTTGCTACGCACTGGGTGCGTCACAGTATATGCTGAGCATATCTAGTCTCCAGCTTAGAGCAGATATAACACATTATTTTCACATTGCATTCATTCCCGAAATCGTAAAAAATAACACATTTAACACTACAGTATATTAACTTTGATAAAGTGAACAGGAATAGATAAGATTCTATCAATAGCTTCCATGACTGAGTCACGAGATTGGCTAAGCGACCTAGCTAATCACGAACTTTGTTAAGCTCTTGCCTGGAGTGGAAATATCGGGAAGCGTTATGTTTCGGGAGGGAGCTTATCAAGTCTTGTGATTGGCTGTGACGCTTAGCCAATCTCTTGACTCAGTTACGGAAGCTTATCCAATCTATTCCTGTTCACTTTATCAAAGTTTATATAGTGTTAAATGTGTTATTTGTTACGAAATCGATTTCGGATATCATTTTTGACCAACGTTTAAGACAATTGCTTGTAATTGCATACTATAACAATCAATCAGACAAATCTCAGCCCACCAGCAAATTATTTGTCTCAGAAGTGCAACCTTTGTAAGGTGAGAAACATGTGCGTAGTTTGCTGTAAATTCGTGAATTATATATATTATATATATATATAATTATAATTATTCGTGGACTATAGGAAGAGTCCAAACTACGCTGTATAACTCATGATTGATTCCTTGTAAGAGTCCAAACTATGGCTGTATAACTCATATGATTGATTCCTTGTAAGAGTCCAAACTATGGCTGTATAACTCATATAATTGATTCCTTGTAAGAGTCCAAACTATGGCTGTATAACTCATATAATTGATTCCTTGTAAGAGTCCAAACTATGGCTGTATAACTCATATAATTGATTCCTTGTAAGAGTCCAAACTATGGCTGTATAACTCACATGATTGATTCCTTGTAAGAGTCCAAACTATGGTTGTATAACTCATGATTGATTCCTTGTAAGAGTCCAAACTATGGCTGTATAACTCATATGATTGATTCCTTGTAAGAGTCCAAACTATGGCTGTATAACTCATATAATTGATTCCTTGTAAGAGTCCAAACTATGGCTGTATAACTCATATAATTGATTCCTTGTAAGAGTCCAAACTATGGCTGTATAACTCATATAATTGATTCCTTGTAAGAGTCCAAACTATGGCTGTATAACTCATGATTGATTCCTTGTAAGAGTCCAAACTATGGCTGTATAACTCATATGATTGATTCCTTGTAAGAGTCCAAACTATGGCTGTATAACTCACATGATTGATTCCTTGTAAGAGTCCAAACTATGGCTGTATAACTCATGATTGATTCCTTGTAAGAGTCCAAACTATGGCTGTATAACTCATATGATTGATTCCTTGTAAGAGTCCAAACTATGGCTGTATAACTCATATGATTGATTCCTTGTAAGAGTCCAAACTATGGCTGTATAACTCATATAATTGATTCCTTGTAAGAGTCCAAACTATGGCTGTATAACTCATATGATTGATTCCTTGTAAGAGTCCAAACTATGGCTGTATAACTCATATGATTGATTCCTTGTAAGAGTCCAAACTATGGCTGTATAACTCATATAATTGATTCCTGGTTAGAGTCCAAACTATGGCTGAATAACTCATATAATTGATTCCTTGTAAGAGTCCAAACTATGGCTGTATAACTCATATGATTGATTCCTTGTAAGAGTCCAAACTATGGCTGTATAACTCATATAATTGATTCCTTGTAAGAGTCCAAACTATGGCTGTATAACTCATATAATTGATTCCTTGTAAGAGTCCAAACTATGGCTGTATAACTCATATAATTGATTCCTTGTAAGAGTCCAAACTATGACTGTATAACTCATATAATTGATTCCTTGTAAGAGTCCAAACTATGGCTGTATAACTCATATGATTGATTCCTTGTAAGTCCAAACTATGGCTGTATAACTCATATAATTGATTCTTTGTAAGAGTCCAAACTATGGCTGTATAACTCATATAATTGATTCCTTGTAAGAGTCCAAACTATGGCTGTATAACTCATATGATTGATTCCTTGTAAGAGTCCAAACTATGGCTGTATAACTCATATAATTGATTCCTTGTAAGTCCAAACTATGGTTGTATAACTCATATGATTGATTCCTTGTAAGAGTCCAAACTATGGCTGTATAACTCATATGATTGATTCCTTGTAAGAGTCCAAACTATGGCTGTATAACTCATATGATTGATTCCTTGTAAGAGTCCAAACTATGGCTGTATAACTCATATGATTGATTCCTTGTAAGAGTCCAAACTATGGCTGTATAACTCATACGATTGATTCCTTGTAAGAGTCCAAACTATGGCTGTATAACTCATATAATTGATTCCTTGTAAGTCCAAACTATGGCTGTATAACTCATATAATTGATTCCTTGTAAGAGTCCAAACTATGGCTGTATAACTCATATGATTGATTCCTTGTAAGTCCAAACTATGGCTGTATAACTCATATAATTGATTCCTTGTAAGTCCAAACTATGGCTGTATAACTCATATAATTGATTCCTTGTAAGAGTCCAAACTATGGCTGTATAACTCATATAATTGATTCCTTGTAAGTCCAAACTATGGCTGTATAACTCATATAATTGATTCCTTGTAAGAGTCCAAACTATGGCTGTATAACTCATATAATTGATTCCTTGTAAGTCCAAACTATGGCTGTATAACTCATATAATTGATTCCTTGTAAGAGTCCAAACTATGGCTGTATAACTCATATGATTGATTCCTTGTAAGCGCATAAACTTAAGGGGGTGACCTGTTTTTGTTCTGTCCTTTTCTATCTTTCTCTGGCTTGTATCCATTTGGCCCCATTCAGCCTACTGTTTTAAGACGTTTATCCCCATCCAGGTGTCAATTTCTTACTGTTGAGCGGTAGCGAACCAGCATATTTGTTTATTTTTGTTAGACAGCAGGCTAAATTTGTACATTTTTCGATAGAAAAAATTCTCCGGCGAAGGCGGATTTCTTCATATAATGCTGGCTCGCTATCGCTCGCCAGGAAGAAATCGACACCTAGATGGGGATAAATGTCTTAAAATAGTTGGCTGAATGGGGCCGATTGGATACAAGCCAGAGAAAGAGAGAAAAGGACAGAAATAACAAAAAAGCAAGTCACCCCCCTTAAGCCAACTCACTAAAATACTTAAAATTCTGGTTGGGTTTGAAAGTTCTGATTTTATCAAGATGCTAAGTTTAAAAAATAAACAAAACGTGACCATTGCTGATTGTAAGAGCTGAGTAAAGCTCAATAGTTGTTTGCGGATTATATTTACATTATTATATATTTTCTGTTATACCTGGAACAAACTTCCTTACGAAATGTTAAGTAATTATTAACAAGAACAGTTACAATGGGAGTGTAGTCAGTATGTTGCACACCTTGTATGTATGTATGTATGTATGTATGTATATACTCTGGCACCTTCCCCAGTTTTCCTTTTTTTTTTTTTTATGGGGGTGGCCGACTCGAGACAGAGACAGACCTTACTATGCATTATACTATATTATTCATCAAGAATACCTCCCAAATCATGACCCGCAAAGTTTGTGAGATAGTAACTATTCTTCATAATTATCTACTTGTAACTTTCTCATTTTTGTCTGTGCAGTCCTTTTCTCTTCCATCTTAAGGGGGCCCACCTCGTTTTTTTTTCTTGCTCTCCCTCTATCTTTGGCTTGTATCCATTCGGCTCCATTCAGCCTACTGTTTTAAGACGGTTACCCCCATCCAGCTGTCAAAATTTTCCTGGCGAGCGGTAGCGAGCCAGCATATATATATATATTTTTGTTTTGACAGCAAGCTAAATTTGTACATTTTCCAAACATAAAAATTTCTCCGGCGAAGCCGGATTTTTCCATACTCGCTATCGCTCGTCAGGAAGAAATCAACACCTGGATGGTGATAAACGTCTTAAAACAGTTGGCTGAATGGGGCCGAATGGATACAAGCCAGCGAAAGAGAGCAAAGGAGAGAAAGATAAAACAAAACGGTGACCCCCTTAATTAACGCATCGCTCTTCTTCGATCTGGTCTTTGTGTCTACCTCCTCTGTCCTATTCATCTTTGTGTCTACCTCCTCTGTCCTATTCATCTTTGTGTCTACCTCCTCTGTCCTATTCATCTTTGTGTCTACCTCCTCTGTCCTATTCATCTTTGTGTCTACCTCCTCTGTCCTATTCATCTTTGTGTCTACCTCCTCTGTCCTATTCATCTTTGTGTCTACCTCCTCTGTCCTATTCATCTTTGTGTCTACCTCCTCTGTCCTATTCATCTTTGTGTCTACCTCCTCTGTCCTATTCATCTTTGTGTCTACCTCCTCTGTCCTATTCATCTTTGTGTCTACCTCCTCTGTCCTATTCATCTTTGTGTCTACCTCCTCTGTCCTATTCATCTTTGTGTCTACCTCCTCTGTCCTATTCATCTTTGTGTCTACCTCCTCTGTCCTATTCATCTTTGTGTCTACCTCCTCTGTCCTATTCATCTTTGTGTCTACCTCCTCTGTCCTATTCATCTTTGTGTCTACCTCCTCTGTCCTATTCATCTTTGTGTCTACCTCCTCTGTCCTATTCATCTTTGTGTCTACCTCCTCTGTCCTATTCATCTTTGTGTCTACCTCCTCTGTCCTATTCATCTTTGTGTCTACCTCCTCTGTCCTATTCATCTTTGTGTCTACCTCCTCTGTCCTATTCATCTTTGTGTCTACCTCCTCTGTCCTATTCATCTTTGTGTCTACCTCCTCTGTCCTATTCATCTTTGTGTCTACCTCCTCTGTCCTATTCATCTTTGTGTCTACCTCCTCTGTCCTATTCATCTTTGTGTCTACCTCCTCTGTCCTATTCATCTTTGTGTCTACCTCCTCTGTCCTATTCATCTTTGTGTCTACCTCTGTCCTATTCATCTTTGTGTCTACCTCCTCTGTCCTATTCATCTTTGTGTCTACCTCCTCTGTCCTATTCATCTTTGTGTCTACCTCTGTCCTATTCATCTTTGTGTCTACCTCCTCTGTCCTATTCATCTTTGTGTCTACCTCTGTCCTATTCATCTTTGTGTCTACCTCCTCTGTCCTATTCATCTTTGTGTCTACCTCCTCTGTCCTATTCATCTTTGTGTCTACCTCCTCTGTCCTATTCATCTTTGTGTCTACCTCTGTCCTATTCATCTTTGTGTCTACCTCTGTCCTATTCATCTTTGTGTCTACCTCCTCTGTCCTATTCATCTTTGTGTCTACCTCCTCTGTCCTATTCATCTTTGTGTCTACCTCCTCTGTCCTATTCATCTTTGTGTCTACCTCCTCTGTCCTATTCATCTTTGTGTCTACCTCCTCTGTCCTATTCATCTTTGTGTCTACCTCCTCTGTCCTATTCATCTTTGTGTCTACCTCCTCTGTCCTATTCATCTTTCCAGCTTCTTAATTTGCACAAGAAAATTCGACTCCTTCACTTCCTGTTCCGCATTGCTGTTAAGGGGGTAGTGCTTGTTTGTTGGTCTATATATTTAATATTAACTTTATATTTTAGTTCCCTCGCTAGACCTCCATCAAGCTTTAAAAAAATAAATAAAATAAAACACCCCCTAAACCCTCTTTCCAGATAATTTTATATATTTTTCGGCCGGTCCCTTCTATAAATTACACCTAAATAGCACGAAAGGGCTTAATGTTGACAAAGAAATGGGGCGAACGGTCTCAAAATCGCCAAACTAACAGGAAGAAAGTCTTAAAATCTCAAAACTTATATGCTAAAGATGAGGAAGAAGGGGGTCCAAAAAAAGCGACCACCTCTCCCTTAATAATTACTCATTTTTAGAGTTAGGAGGCATTCTTTACTTCGATCTGGATAAGAAAACTATATAACTCATTCAGTATCTATCTCTCTCTCTCTCTCTCACTAACTCTCTCTCATTCACTCTCTCTCACACACACACACAAACACACTCTCTCTCTCTCTCTTTTCTTTCTCTGTCTCTCTCTCTCATTCTTTCTCTCATTCACTCACCCATTCAGTCACTCTCACACACAGACACACTCTCTCTCTCTCATTCACTCTCTCACACACACACACACACAAACACACTCTCTCTCTCTCTCTCTGTGGAGTAATTAGTTGTGGTGCCGACTCATTTATCAAGGCTCTTCACTCTCTTGATCGATTGGCATACCCTTTATCGTTGTACTCTCTCTCTCTCTCTCTCTCTCTGTGGTGTAATTAGTTGTGGTGCCGACTCATTTATCAAGGCTCTTCACTCTCTTGATCGATTGGCATACCTTTTATCTTTGTACTCTCCTCTGTCTCTCCCTCTCGCTCTCTCTCTCTCTCTCCTTCTCTCTCTCTCTCTGCAGACTGGAAACTGAACTCTACTTTTACATCAAATAAACCAATAAACAACAGATTCGGATAGAACAAAAAATGAGTATGGTTAAATTTAGACTTGGTTGCGTATATGATTAGTTTAGGGCAGGGTAGCCAAGGTTTAAGGGAAGATGGGGGTTTTTGCTGGTCCTCCTTCTTCCTCATGGTTAGCCCCATTAGTTTTCAGATTTTAAGACGTTCGGCCCATGTTTGGTGATTTTAAGAATTTTCGCCCCATTTCTTTGTCAATACTAAAACCTTTCGTGCTATTTAGGTGTCGGATTTGTCATGGAGAGCGACAGCGAGCCTGTAATTTTGGAGGAACTGGCCAGGACATTTTTCTTCCGAAAAATGTACAAATTTATCTAGATGGGGGATTTAAGGGATTTGTTTGTGTAAAGCTTGATGGAGGTCTAGGGAGGAAACTAAAATATGTAAAACAATAAATAAATCGACCAATAAATAAACCCTTCCTGCTTAGTTAATAAAGGAGAGATCATAATAGGGTAGTGTAGTTCACCTAGGTTGGGACATGGGGTTCAACTGACAAGAGGCCGAGTTGACACAAAACCCAATAAAAGTTGTAAACTTACTCTTTCACACTATGTCGCCATTTATGCATAAATTTAGCTATCATTAGATTATTTTATTCAGGATAAAAAGGGCCTCTATATATAAAATGGGATCCGAACTATCTCAATTATCCCCTATAACTCCCACAGATCATTACAATGCTTAATATAAGGGGAGGCAGACCGTTTTTCTGGACCCCCTTCTCCCTAATGTTTAGCCCCACTAGTTTTGAGATTATAAGACGTTAGGCCCATTAGTTTGGCGATTTTAACACCTTTCGCCCCATTTCGTTGTCAATTTTAAGACTTTTCGTGCCATTTAGGTAACGATTATTTCCTGGCGAGCGAAAGCGAGCCTGCAATTTTAAGATGTCCCGGCCTTCGGCGGGAAATTTTTTACAAATTTATCATGAAGGACTAGGGGGTGTTTTTCTAAGTTTGATGGAGGTCTAGGGAGGAAACTAAAAAAATATATGAATAAATTAATTAATAGACCAAACAAACGGTCAGTCTTCCCTTAATAACCTCCCACTATATTAATCAGAATAAAATTACAAAGAGCGCCATGCTATATTGAATGGGTCAAGCCAAACTGTTAATAAGGTGTTCGGTATAATGAAATCCAAAGCAACAGAAAACGCGGCCTAAGGATGATGGGTAACTAAAGCCAAGTAGGAGAAAAATACTTGGGCCAACGAGAAGGTAGGTGATGAGTGGGAGAAAAAAAGGAAGAAGAGAAGAGCTGAGCCGTCAATAGAGAGCCTTATCCCAGTCTCTTCACAACGGTCGCCATGTTGTTTGTGTACGGCTTCATGTCATTTCGGCCGCAACACAAAAGGGACTGCGAATCAAAGGGGCTGCGAATCAAAGGGGCTGCAAACCAAAGGAGCCGCGAATTAAAGGGGCCGCGAATCAAAGGAGCTGCAAATGAAAGGGGCTGCAAACCAAAGGAGCCGCAAATCAAATGGGCCGCGAATCAAAGGGGCTGCAAACCAAAGGAGCCGCGATTTAAATGGGCCGCGAATGAAAGGGGCTGCAAACCAAAGGAGCCGCGAACCGAAGGGGTTGCAAACCAAGAGGGCCGCAAATCTAAGGGGCTGGAAACCAAAGCGGCCGTTTTCGTCATTATGATGCGGCCTGACTGCGTATTCACAAAATGTAGATGGCTTCACTCACTCATGATGTTATATTGTACCAACACGAGCACGTTAGAATCCCAGCCGATGCAGAATTAACCTAACTGACTTAAGGAGAGTTTTTTTGGCCCCCCTTCTCCCTCATGTTCATCCCTATTAGTTTGGCAATTTTAAGACTTGTTGTGCCATTTAGGTGTCGATTTTTCCTAGCGAGCGATAGCGAGCCTGTAATTTGGGAGGAACCGGCTTTTGGCCGGGACAGTTTTCTACCAAAAAATTTACACATTTATCTCGCAGGGGGGGGGGGGGGGGGGGAGTCTTAAGGTTATTTATAAAAGCGTCATTGAGGTCTTAGGAGGAAAATATAAATAGTAAATACGTTAATAAGTAAACTAACAAATAAATGCAAATAAATGCATACTTCAATATAAACTTGTACATTTTTCGGTAGAAATATGTCCCGCCTGAAGGCCAGTTCCTCCCAAATTGCTGGCTCGCTATCATTCGCCAGGAAAAAAAATCTTAATGGCAGAAATAGTCTATAAATTGCCAAATACATGGAAAATCTCAAAACTAATGGGGCTAAACAAGAAGGAGAAGGGGGTCCAGAAAATCAAACCTCCCTTTAAGTAATTCGAAGAGTCCAAAAATAACCCTGCTGCGTGTTCTAGGGTGTACAAAATGGCGGGAGTGGGAGCCAAGATGGGGGTTGGTGTCCATAAATGACTCACAGGAGGGGAAGAGGCATGAAAGGCTGTTGTTTCTCAAGCCTGAATCTTATCTGTGGTTTTTATCTCTTCTTTATCTGCAGCACACCCCAAACTTTCCTCCTTTGGCTCTCTCTCTCTCTCTCTCACTCTCTCTCTCTGTGGAGTAATTAGTTGTGGTGCCGACTCATTTATCAAGGCTCTTCACTCTCTTGATCGATTGGCATACCCTTTATCTTTGTACTCTCTCTCTCTCTCTCTCTCTCTGTGGAGTAATTAGTTGTGGTGCCGACTCATTTATCAAGGCTCTTCACTCTCTTGATCGATTGGCATACCCTTTATCTTTGTACTCTCTCTCACTCTCTCTCACTCTCTCTCTCTGTGGAGTAATTAGTTGTGGTGCCGACTCATTTATCAAGGCTCTTCACTCTCTTGATCGATTGGCATACCCTTTATCGTTGTACTCTCTCTCTCTCTCTCTCTCTCTGTGGTGTAATTAGTTGTGGTGCCGACTCATTTATCAAGGCTCTTCACTCTCTTGATCGATTGGCATACCCTTTATCTTTGTACTCTCTCGACTCTCTCACTCTCTCTCTCTCGTCTTGCTTGTGTGATTGCAAAAATCGCTAAACTTATGTCCTAGCGGTAATCTTGGATGAGCTGAAACAGGTGGCTACACGACCCTAAGCTTCTTAGCCCAGTATAGATGCCACTGTACTAAACTCTGTCAAAAGATCCAGCAATATCTAAAGTAATTCATATTTGTTTTCACCGGCCGAACAATTGATTTACAAATAAACCTAACTAATGAAATCAATGAAAGTAATGATATGTACAGTAATAACAAATGTGTCCTTCCCAGTATCTAGAGACAGATTCCATGTTGTCGAGTGGTGTAGTAGTAGATCTACAGCAGGTATGTCCTGCCTGAAGACAAACTGCTTGACATTAAGGGGGGCCACCTCGTTATCTCTCTCTCTCTCTCTCTCTCTCTCTCTCTCTCTCTCTCGTTCTCTCTCTGGGCTGTATCCATTCGGCCCCATTCAGCCTACGGTTTTAAGACGTTTATTCCCATCCAGGTGTTGATTTTTTCCTGCTAGCAAATGTAAAAACAAGTTTTTGACAGAAGGCTAAGTTAGTACATTTTTCGACAGAAAAATGTGTCCGGCGAAGCCGGATTTCTCCATACAATGCTGGCTTGCTATCGCGAATGGATACAAACCAGAGAAAGATAGAAAGGAGTGAAAATAATGCAGGTCACCCCCCTTAAGCAGTTGATTAAGCTTCCCAAAACGGTATCAACAGGGGAATAACGGACTCCTATAATCTACAAATAACAGAGAGAAGGAATATTCGCCTATATTTTGACCAGGGGTATACAAGGACGAGCATGACACAATAAGTCTGATGAACCTCATTAAGCTACACGTTGAAAGTTAGCGATTGGGGAAGGGACTGGGGTATCAAGTTATTATTTGATATAACTATTTTTTTGTATTCGTGTATTTTTATATATATTTTTTGAATTGCCACTATCCTTGGAGAGGCAAAATACACTTGATGACAGTTACTTAAGGGGACCACCTCATCTTTATCTCTCTCTTTATTGTTATCTTTCATTGAGTTGTATCCATTCGGCCCCTTCCAGCCTACTGTTTTAAGACGTTTATCCCCATCTAAGTGTCGATTTTTTTGCGAGCCAGCATTGTCTGGAGAAATCCGGTATCGCCGGAGAAATGTTTCTATCGAAAAATGTACACATTTAGCCTGCTATATAATTTTCATCCAAAATATGCTGGCTCGCTATTGCTTCCCAGGAAAAAAACGACACCTGGATGGGGATAAACGTCTTAAAACAGTAGGCTGAATGGGTCCAAATGGATACAACCCAGAAGGAGATGGAGAAATAGAGAAAAGAGCGAGGTGGTCCCCTAAACCAATAACCTTCTTGGGCTTCACCTGCAGCACTTGTTTTCTGGCATCGTCAGTAGCGATTATGAGAGTCCCCAGAGTTGACATGGTGAGCAGAGAAATGGTTGGCAGTAGGCGTTAAGGTTCAGGGTGTGTACGTTCTCTGTCTGTCTGTCTGTCTGTCTGTCTGTCTGTCTGTCTCTCTCCTTCTGCTGCGCTATTCTTGTCTTCTACTTCTTTTATTTGGGGTTCTACTAGAAGTAAGTCCTGACCACACCTCGTTTGGATCGCAAGGTCTGTGTGGTCGGTGTATCTACAGTATGTATATGGAAGGCAGACGAAAGATGACTGAGAAAAAATGAGCAAAGCACAGAATGGAGAATGCTATTATAAGAAGATAGATAGATTCGGCACAAGTTAATATAAATAAAAACAATAAGATAAACGGAAGGTTAAGAGTCGTGGAAAACAAAATTATAGCAAGCGAGATTGCGTCATGATATACGTAATTAACAGGAAAAGAAAGTGGAAAATATATGACAATGAAATACAGAATTGACGTCAGAGCAGTAGCGGAAAACACATATTGCAGTAAAAACTAATGATTACTGGAAAGAAACTAAACACACACACACACACACACACACACACACACATACCCGTAGCCTAGTAGGTAGAGCTCTCGTCTCACACACGAGGGGTCGGGGGTTCAATCCCCGGCCGGGCGGAGACAAATTGGGCTTGTCTCCTTTCATGTGTTAGCCTCAGTTCACCTAGCTGTAAATAGGTACCTGGAATAAGTGGACGACGTTGTGACGTCCCATCTGGGGTTGGCAAAAATGGTACAAGGCGAGATGGGTATCATATGGTTCACCTAAGCTGATGGCTACCTAAGCCTTCGGGCGAGACGGTACCGTCTATAGTGAGAACGGTACCATACAGATCCACCCTAAGCCTTCGTTTCCGATGTCGCCAATTGGCTAAAAATACAGACTACACACACATCCACAGCCATTCCAACAGTACATAAAACACTTAACATGCATTTCACGCAATACATTCCCAGTTAAGGAGGCGCGATAATAATGAGCTTAGCTCGCATTGCGTGGACTCCCCTTGACGAACAAGTAATTGAGTAACACACACACACACGGACACACACACAAACATTATATACTGTACATGCAAACACTGGCAGATATTCATCCCTCCTATCAACAGTGAAACGGTCGTCATATGCAGTATATGGGTTAATGAATACAGTACAATGGTTAAAGTAGACTTACAGTATTTATTGTGAACTAAGAACAGACACCTTGGTGATAATTTCCAGCATAGGTCCCTAAGCATGGCTCCCACTACTCTCATGAGTCTTTGTGATGGGGGAGACGTTAGTTCGAAACTCTTGGCTGATTCTGGTGTAGAGTCAGTCTTGTAGATATCAGCGAAGATGGTTTGACGCGTATGGTCTTGTGGAGCAGTTCTTTGGTCTCATAGTTTAGTTTTTCTTCTTGATTGATTGGTGGCGATGCTGTAGACTGGGTGAGACTGGGTGATGGCTTTAAATACTGCTTATGATCTATGGCTATGTTTGGTTTCATGGTATGCATTACTACTGCGGCATGCTTCTTGCAATGCACTGTGTTACGAACTGGCACTCGGGTACACAAGGGCTCTCAATCAGGACTCGAATACGGCTCGCTGCCACAACGGAAACACACGATCCCAACCCCTGAGTACTGCCAGCCGAACAAAGAACACCAATACCCTCCAGAGTTCAATCTGCTATAACGGGGTATACAAGAACTCGGTACTAGTGTTCAACAACAGACTAATAAAGAGACAGGAATTATCTAGTCTGGTCAACAATCAAACAATGAAGTAAGAAACAACAACACCAAAGAATAGTGTTGGCCGAAGCCGAAGTAATCCACCCTTGACTATGAACTTAAGAAGTCCTCCACCCTCTACTTCGGATCGGCACTATTACGTTACGTTAATTAATAGTCCTTAAGCATCGAGCAAGGAATCTTCTGAAAAAAGTTAGATGCTTCTCGGATGCTCGTAAGAAGTACGTATCGGATTTTGAACAGTAATTCAATAAGCAAAAACACTGGCAATTAAATACTATTAAAGGCTTAAATTGGCATAAGAATAATTAAAATAATATGCAATAGTAAATGGCAAACATTAAAAAGAAGGACTCCGCAAATGCAACGGCAATAGCCTACTCGGATTGTGCTCGTGGGCCACTAATCACTAAAGTAGCCAAGCTTGCAACACATGAAATCAATAGTGCATAAACAATATCATACATAAGGAAAGCTTCAATACTATTCTGTATCTACTAATCGAGTAAAGTCTAGCTGGGGTACTGTGGGCAAAAGGTAGCAGTGACTGAGCAAAAACGGCTCGTAGCCTAGCGAAGTCCTCACAACTGTTTAAAGTATTACGTTAAAACTAACAAGTGCACTTTGAGAAATCCAGATCCCTTGTATCTGGTTTTCTCCCGGCTCCTTGACAAAGTAAAAACAAACTGTTAATAAAATACAGGGTGGTTAGGCTCTTGCCCTCATGCACTGTAAATTATTAACTCAACACAGTCAGCCGCGAAGACAACCTAGGCTTCACTGAACCGAAACGAGTATGCAGGTTTATCGCTTAACCACTGCATCAAACAACAACTCGTAACACAGAAAAGCCTTACCCCAGTCTAGCATTACCTAGACTAGCAGAAAACAGGAATAATAATAATAACACACAGGGAAATGCATATACAAGTGCAACAAACATAAATCAATCCTATTCTAAGTTAACCCTTCCAAAATAGGCTATCTAATAGGCAAGTATCTCGTGAGAACTCAAGCGATAATACGTTGGCTGACTAGCTCTGCACCAACGGGACCATGGAAGTTAAACAGGCAGGGAAAAGAGGAGATAAGAATGTAAGGTCGTAGAGAAAGTTCCCATCAGTCAGAAGAATATATATAGTTAGCAAGGGAAATGAGAAGTCGCTCTGCCTAATGAGTTCTGATGAAAAAATGGCTAGACTTCCCTTTTATACCCGGCCCTCTAGTGAGCCCAACGTGAACTACTAAGGACCGCCCACTGACAACCATTACGTAATTTCTCTCTCTCCTCTGGGATACACAAAGGCTCCCCTAGCACTGAGGGAGGGAGGAATGCGAGTGAGTTAGGCCCACCTCCCGCCTGGCACACCCACTGACCCCCAACTGTGGCTGTTTCTCTTCCCATCATTACAAATAAGTTTTACACACAATACTTATAACTAATGATATAAAATAGAACTCGTTGACTCAGATGAAAACAAAATACATATTCATAATACTTATAGTACAACGGCTCACATGAACTAAGTTAGGAAACTCTACATAGACTACAGCCAAAGTTCCTGCCCTGACGATCCTAGCGAGAGTGGGGCATGACTAGGCATTCTGTACAGCATGCTCACACGTGGACATGCGTCACACCTCCCCCAAGATTTTACTCGCTCAACCCTGAGCTAAAATCTGACAAACACAGAACCCCATCAAGCCCCTCACACCCAGCGACCGCATGGCACTAAAACAAAGCTGAGTTTATCACCAAAACACATCTTATTATTAAAAAAAAAAAATCACATTTTATAACTCCTCCCAACAATAGCAAAAAGACACAATATCATGCTCCCAGAGCGAGCTTACAGCAGCTCAGCCGTTTGATAGTTCGTGGACTACTCAAACTCTATAGGCTATGACAAACTTATACGATTACCTATATCAAAAGAAAGAGTTTTTATATGATTTTTATATTTTAATATGTTTTTTCCCAGCTGCACTATCAGGGCAGCCTATTTTCCTCCACTCAAACCCCCACACCTGTGATAGCCTACGACTGATCATCCACCCTTGATAAACAATCCGCGATCACATTGTCACATCCAGCAATATGACGGATGTCCAGGTTATACTCCTGCAACATCAAAGACCACCTGGTCAGTCTCATATTGCGATTGTGAAATTGATTCAGGAATCAATCAAGCACAATCGCCAGTAATTCCTTTTCTATTGTAGAATAGTTCTTTTGTGCAGCATTGAACTTCTTAGAAAAGAAACTTACTGGGTGTTCCACACCTTCATTGTCTGTCTGTAGCAAGACGGCACCAGCCCCTACACCACTAGCATCTGTTGCCAGCTGAAAAGGCCTGTTAAAGTCTGGGGCCCTGAGTATCGGGTGAGTACATAGCAAATGTTTCACCAAAGTGAAAGCCTTTTCACACTCAGGTGCCCACAAAAACTTTTTGTCTTTAGATAACAAATCTGTGAGAGGTGCCAACACCGTTGAGTAACCTTTTATGAAGCGTCTGTAGTAGCCTATCATACCCAAGAATCTCATAATCTGCTTCTTGGTTGTTGGGTGCGGAAATTTATTGATAGCCTGTACCTTGTTCTGAGGAGGGCACACCTGTCCCCTTCCCACTACAAACCCAAGGTACTGCACAGTGGCTTTTACGAAGTCACACTTTGCCAAATTTACTACCAGACCTGCTTCACTAAGTTTCCGGAACAAGGTCTCAAGGTGCTCACAATGGCTCTCAAAGTCGTCATCATAAATGATTACATCGTCCAAATATACGGTGCAATTTGGAATGTCCTTTACAATTTCATTCATCAGGTTCTGAAACGTTGCTGGTGCATTCTTAAGTCCGTAAGGCATAACATTGCACCGGTAGGTACTCCCGTCCACAACAAAACCACATACCTCTTTAGCACGCTCGGACAAAGGTACTTGCCAGTAACCTTTTACTAAATCTACTTTAGACTAAAAACGAGCATTACCAATTTCGTCAACACTATCATCAACCCGAGGAAGAGGATATGGGTTAGTTGGAGTCAAACCGTTTAACCTACGGAAATCAATACAAAAGCGTACCTTGCCATCTGGCTTAGGCTGCAGTGTTACGGGGGAAGTCCACTTAACTGTGCCTTTCTCTATCAACCCTCTACCGAGCATATACTCCAACTCATCCCTCAGAGCTGGTAGTTTTATGGGGGGCACACGGTACGGGATTGACTTAAAGGGTAGATGGTCCCCCATGTCAACATCATGCATAGCCTGAGTAGTGAGGCCTGGGTGTTCAGCAAATACAGTGGGGTATGAACCGAACAACTGACGGATAGCATCAAACTGCGGCTCAGGCAAATGAGCTATAGCCTCGTCAGCCCTTAGGCTCGAGTTCCCCGCCCACTGATCCGCTGAAACATGTTGATCCCAGCTATCCTCCTCTGAAGCTTGACTGTCCCCCTCTCCTTCTCCACCACGGCCGCAACAAGCCAACACAGGGACAGTGAGAGGCTCAGAGGGGCGCCTCACATACTCTTTAATAAGGTTCACGTGACATAACTGGTTCTTTTTCCTCCTGTCTGGAGTGGCAACAAGGTAATCTAAGTCTGAAATTTTGTCTACAATTTTATAAGGTCCAGTGTACTTCGCAGAGAGGGGGTTACCAACCAAAGGCAACAAAATTAATACCTCTTGTCCTACAGTGAACTTCCGGAGCCTCACTTTGCGATCATACCTGTCCTTCATCAAAGCTTGTGATTCTGTCAAATTTCTACCTGCCATCTCCAGACTCTTAAGCATGCACTCACGGCTTTCAAGCACATACTTTAATAATGGACAAGGCTGCACAGTCCCCTCCCAAATTTCTTTCAGCATGTTAAGGGGGCCCCTGACACGGTGTCCAAAAATCAGCTCGTTTGGACTAAATCCCAGGCTCTCACCAGGTACCTCCCGAGCAGCAAACAGCACATAAGGCAATCCAAGATCCCAATCCATACCGTTGTCAGCACAATAACACCTGAGCATGCTTTTAAGTGTAGCATGCCACCGCTCAAGCACCCCTTGACTCTCAGGGTGATACGCTGACGATGCTACTGCTCGTATCCCATGCTGTTGCATTGTTTGCTTGAACATGTTGGAGGTGAAATTAGATCCCTGATCAGACTGAATCTCCTCCGGGTACCCGTACCTTGAGAAGTACCACAACAAGTTACTGACTACCGTTTTAGCCATTCCATTTTTCATAGGGTATGCATCGGGGTATCTAGTGGCAACATCCATTATGGTTAACAAAAATTTATTTCCAGCCTTAGTGGGAGGGAGTGGACCAACCATGTCAACAATAATTTTACTAAAGGGTGGCCCAATCACAGGAATAGGGTGTAACGGAGCCTTAGGAATAACTTGGTTCGGTTTCCCGACACGTTGACAAATATCACATGAGTTTATCCATGACTGCACATGAGACTTCATCCCCGGCCACCAAAACAATTTCCCCAAAGCCGCCACCGTTTTCTTGGAACCCAAATGTCCTGATAATGGAGAATCATGAGCCAACCTAAGCAAACTTTCCCTGCAGCCCTCTGGCACGACCAGCTGGTCAACTGTACCTGATCCGCCCTCCCAGTTCCTTTTAGGATCTTGATATCGGTGGTATAAAATTCCATTAACGAAAAAAAAATCCCCTGCCTTTGCATCCCTATCTTCTTCTAACTCCACAGCCCCATCGGTACACTGCAAAACCTCTGGATCCTCTAATTGCAACTTTCGAATGTCTGTGGGAGCCAACATGTCTAACTGCTTGGTCAACAACTCATGCCCTCCCCCAACATCCAACTTAGACATCCGGTTTTCTCGCTGCAGGTAACGGTGCTGTCTCTGAGTCTCTGCCTCCTCCACTACTTTATCAACTGTGTTAGGCACTGGAGTTACAAAAGACTCAGTCAAAGGTCCTGCTATTGGGTCTTTTGGGAGAGCCACTGGTTCTAAACTCTTCAAACTTTTCCCAGCCTTCCGCTTCTCCTTAATTCCCTTCCTCCGCTGTTCTGTGGCCTGGGAAATAGGCTGTGATACCTTAAATGCTTGGGAATGAGTTACCACACATGCCATCTGTTGGTGTTGACAACTCACTACCCACTCTTGTTCCTCCCTACTCACGTCGGCCGGCCTCTCGGCAACGACTAAGGGTGGAACTTCTAAAGTAGCAAAGTCGTTGCCGAGAAGAAGGTCGACGCCCTCCACTGGCAATTTCTCAACGATCCCAACATCTAAGTCCTTAATCACACCATCAACTTCCAGCTCCACACGAACCAACGGGTATGACCTGGTCGCATTAATACCCTGAACAACAACCACCCGTGCCGCATTAATTGGTCGCCCCGTGAAATTCTTCAAAAGTGTCTGTGAAGCTCCAGTATCACGCAAAACTTCCACCTTATGCTGGCAACCCGCCCAACTTACCCTACCGGTCCCTCTATGGGCGCAAAAGACATCACGGACAGGGGACGAGCCTTCCTGAGTCTTATACATAGCCTGTGACCCTGCCGCTGGCAAACTACCCGGGGTAAATCCAGACGACATTTCAGCTACACCTATGCTGCGCACCAAAGACACGGCTGCAGCTGGCGGCTTACCAGGACAAGATTTTGCATAATGCCCCTTCTTTCTACAATGAAAACATTCCACTTCCCCTACCGGTCTCTTCCGATAAGGGGCGGAGTTCTGACCCTTCTGTAATGGGACGGCTGTAGTCTTTGGTTCAGTCCTGGTATCTTGGCTTTAAACTGAGGTTTATATCTATAGTGATTGTCCTGAGCTCGAGGGTTTGGAGTATCGCGCCCCTTGGGAACTGCATCAACACGCTTTACAGATTCACATCCCCTGATTAGCGACAACCTGAGGTCAGCCATCTCAGCTGCCTCTTGAAGAGTTCTTGGGTTCTTTTCTTTAATAGTTAGTCATTTCTGCACCAGTACACTTATAAAACTGCTCGAGCAGAAACAGCTCAGTCAACTGTTCTGCCGTCTCAGCTTTCTCAGAACGTGTCCAGTTTTTAAGTGCATCTTTTAAGTCCCCGGGCATGTTCAAGAAAGGTCGCCTCCCTAGTCTTTGTAACACCCCGAAACTTCAATCGATATGTTTCCGGTTGCAACTCGTATGCCCGTAGGACAGCTCTCTTCAATTCTGGGTAGTCAATGCAAGACTCTAAAGGCAGTGCATCATAAGCCTTCAGACCCTTACCCGTAAGTCTTGAGGAGACTAGAGCTGCCCACTTCTCTTCAGGCTAATTATGCTCCCTACACTTCTTCTCAAAACGATTAAAAAATTCTGTGACTTCAGTTTCACTAAATACCGGCACCAATTTGACTAAGTGGGCCAAGGACTGTTCTCTTACTTGGCCCTCACGGCCCATCCGAGTCCCTGTCGACTCTGCACGAGTCTTATCTAAATCTAATTTAGCACAATATTTCTCTGAGTCGTACCTAAGCTCAGCCTCATGCCTCCTGGTCTCATTCTCCTGCTTCCTAACCTCAATTTCCTGCTTCCTAGCCTCAATCTTAGCAAGCTCAAGTCTAAATACCATATCTGGAGACAGGCAGGAAGAGGGAGCTGCCACTACTGAAGGAGGGGGGGCAAAAATTGGGGAACCACCACGTGCACCACCCGAGGGCACTCCAATCTGCCAATTCTCATCCCTCTGTGGGAGACTGCTAACCTCCGGTAACTGAGTGGACGGCACTGTGGGAGTCGAGTGAGAGGGGATCTGGGGAGGAACCCCCCCAAACGCCCTCTCCTCCGAAACCCCATGTCGCCCACGCAACACCCAGGAAATCAGCTCCCCCTTGGACATCCCTGCTACATTGGAAATGCCCAAAACCTTGGCTATCAGGTGCAAGCCACAAACATCCACCCCAGTGAGCCTCTCCTCCGTCACGTGGTACCGCTTACTCACAAAAACTCTAGCATCCTCCTCACTGGTTACTAACGGCACACCTTCAAATGACATTTCTCGCTCATCGTCAGTGCTAATGCACGACATACTGAAGTCCACAAAAAAATTCTCGAGACAAAAGTGTTAAACTTCCTATGGAAGCACTAATTACTAAATTAACTGGAGTCTCTTAAAATGCTTTACTAATTGCCATACAAAAAAAAAATATTCTTCAATATGCACGCTAAAATACAAACAAACAAATGTTGTACAACTCTGCAAAAATTTATATTGTTCACAAAATCCTAAGCAAGGTCGCCATTTGTTACGAACTGGCACTCGGGTACACAAGGGCTCTCAATCAGGACTCGAATACGGCTCGCTGCCACAACGGAAACACACGATCCCAACCCCTGAGTACTGCCAGCCGAACAAAAAACACCAATACCCTCCAGAGTTCAATCTGCTATAACGGGGGTATACAAGAACTCGGTACTAGTGTTCAACAACAGACTAATAAAGAGACAGGAATTATCTAGTCTGGTCAACAATCAAACAATGAAGTAAGAAACAACAACACCAAAGAATAGTGTTGGCCGAAGCCGAAGTAATCCACCCTTGACTATGAACTTAAGAAGTCCTCCACCCTCTACTTCGGATCGGCACTATTACGTTACGTTAATTAATAGTCCTTAAGCATCGAGCAAGGAATCTTCTGAAAAAAGTTAGATGCTTCTCGGATGCTCGTAAGAAGTACGAATCGGATTTTGAACAGTAATTCAATAAACAAAAACACTGGCAATTAAATACTATTGAAGGCTTAAATTGGCATAAGAATAATTAAAATAATATGCAATAGTAAATGGCAAACATTAAAAAGAAGGACTCCGCAAATGCAACGGCAATAGCCTACTCGGATTGTGCTCGTGGGCCACTAATCACTAAAGTAGCCAAGCTTGCAACACATGAAATCAATAGTGCATAAACAGTATCATACATAAGGAAAGCTTCAATACTATTCTGTATCTACTAATCGAGTAAAGTCTAGCTGGGGTACTGTGGGCAAAAGGTAGCAGTGACTGAGCAAAAACGGCTCGTAGCCTAGCGAAGTCCTCACAACTGTTTAAAATATTACGTTAAAACTAACAAGTGCACTTTGAGAAATCCAGATCCCTTGTATCTGGTTTTCTCCCGGCTCCTTGACAAAGTAAAAACAAACTGTTAATAAAATACAGGATGGTTAGGCTCTTGCCCTCACGCACTGTAAATTATTAACTCAACACAGTCAGCCGCGAAGACAACCTAGGCTTCACTGAACCGAAACGAGTATGCAGGTTTATCGCTTAACCACTGCATCAAACAACAACTCGTAACACAGAAAAGCCTTACCCCAGTCTAGCATTACCTAGACTAGCAGAAAACAGGAATAATAATAATAACACACAGGGAAATGCATATACAAGTGCAACAAACATAAATCAATCCTATTCTAAGTTAACCCTTCCAAAATAGGCTATCTAATAGGCAAGTA
This sequence comes from Lithodes maja, assembly GCA_037953745.1. Taxonomy (NCBI): domain Eukaryota; kingdom Metazoa; phylum Arthropoda; class Malacostraca; order Decapoda; family Lithodidae; genus Lithodes; species Lithodes maja. Next base: position 3,327 of record JBAKBP010028809.1, on the reverse strand, counting down.
TCTCGTGAGAACTCAAGCGATAATACGTTGGCTGACTAGCTCTGCACCAACGGGACCATGGAAGTTAAACAGGCAGGGAAAAGAGGAGATAAGAATGTAAGGTAGTAGAGAAAGTTCCCATCAGTCAGAAGAATATATATAGTTAGCAAGGGAAATGAGAAGTCGCTCTGCCTAATGAGTTCCGATGAAAAAATGGCTAGACTTCCCTTTTATACCCGGCCCTCTAGTGAGCCCAACGTGAACTACTAAGGACCGCCCACTGACAACCATTACGTAATTTCTCTCTCTCCTCTGGGATACACAAAGGCTCCCCTAGCACTGAGGGAGGGAGGAATGCGAGTGAGTTAGGCCCACCTCCCGCCTGGCGCACCCACTGACCCCCAACTGTGGCTGTTTCTCTTCCCATCATTACAAATAAGTTTTACACACAATACTTATAACTATCTATCTATCTATTGCCAGACGCCTTACTCCCCTTACGAGGGTGGCCATACACAGAATGCCCCCAAGCGGACCTATTCCCTGTGAGAGGGACAACCCGAGCCAGTTTAGTGAAGGACTTACAGGATTGACCACTCAATTCAGGATCCGTCCGACTCCGAGGCCCTCTGTGTATCTTGTTAGCACTATTTTTCTACAGTGGTGTTCGGCTAATCCATCCACTAACCTGCCTTACCCTTAGGTAAGCAGTACGGATTTGTATCAGGTTTACTCCCCTAGACAGGTTGCCAACCAAGGCTGACGAGTCCCATCCACCCGGATTTGTATAAGGTTGTCTCCCCTAGATGAGTTGCCGACCAAGGCTAACGAGTCCCATCCACCCGTAACTAATGATATAAAATAGAACTCGTTGACTCAGATGAAAACAAAATACATATTCATAATACTTATAGTACAACGGCTCACATGAACTAAGTTAGGAAACTCTACATAGACTACAGCCAAAGTTCCTGCCCTGACGATCCTAGCGAGAGTGTGGCATGACTAGGCGTTCTGTACAGCATGCTCACACGTGGACATGCGTCACAACTGCTACTGTTGTACACCACTTGTGACTCACTGCAACACTGCAAGCTTCTTGCCATGCACTACTGGTGGTAACATTGTTGTGATGGAATTTTTATCTCGTCAGGAGAAGCCCTACATGTCTGCCATTTGGTTTCAGGGTTACTTTATGATGCCTTTGGTGGTTGGCAACATTAAAGTGCTGAACAGAGTTTGATGGGAGGTACTTTTCGTATTTGTGAGGGGCGCGGAGATGTTAAATGGAAGATGGGTGGCCTGGAAGAGAGGCAGTGGAATTTTTAAGGACCCTTTTTACCCTTAATGGTAGAGCAAGGATCCTTGGGTGGTGATTGGTGCTGGTGTAGGGCATCGACCATGTTGATCAATAGTGCTGCCCTTTGAAACCCATTTTCTCTAGTAGCATAGGTCCCTTGGTATTCCGTATTGTGGGAAGGTGGCCTAAAGGTCTAAATATTGACAAGGAAATAGGGCGGAAGGTATTAAAATCGACAAACTAATGGGTCAAACATCTTAAAATCTGAAAACTAATGGGGCTAAACATGAGGGAGAAGGGGATCTAGAAAAACGACCCATCTCCCCTTATTTCTGGGCACATAACCAGCATAGCGCAGAATTTTGAAGCTTGTATTAAGTGGGTGAATAAAAAAAAAACAGAATTGATGTCTAAAAGGAGAAAGAACAAACAGAAAACGAGATGAAACGAAAGGATATACTAACAGAAAAACTCGCAGGATTGCATCTCCGCCACCTCATCTGCCCCAGCTGTTTACTCTCTCCTCCATCTCTGTGATCACTTTAAGGGGGGTCACCGGCTTATTTTTATCTCTCTCCTTTTCTATCTTTATGTGGCTTGTATCCATTCGGCCCCATTCAGCCAACTGTTTTAAGACCTTTATCCCCATCCAGGTGTCGATTTCTTCCTGGCGAGCGATAGCGAGCCAGCATTGTATGGAGCAATCCGGCTTCGCTGGAGACATTTTTGTATCGAAACATGTACAAATCTAGCTTGCCGTCAAAACAAAAAATATAATGCTTGCTCGCTACCGCTCGCCAGGAAAATATTGGCACCTGGATGGGGGTAAACGTCTTAAGACAGTAGGCTGAATGGGGTCGAATGGATACAAGCCAGAGAGAGAGAGGGAGAGAGAGAAAACAAAACGAGGTGGGCTCCCTTAAGGGTACTTGGGATAATGCTGCCTTCTCGCGATCATAAAACTGATCATCGACTCTTTCAATTCACTCTCCAAAGCTACAGACATACTTGCTTGCATAATGCTTGCATTTCACATCTGACCTTGAGTTAGATATTATTATGTTTTTTACTTCAACTAACTTCACATCCAAATTCAATTAATGCAATCACAAATACACGTGTCACTCCAAGGACTCGAACCCAGGATACTCACATCGAAACTCTGCGCACTATGCATTACGCTATATATATTTTGAAAACATCTTTGGTACTATGATATCGAATGAATTAGTATGATTAGTATGATGATAATGTAGATGATAATTACATGCAAGTATATTGAACGTGATAAATTAATACAATGATAGTTACATTAAAATGATTATGATGCAGAGCACATTAACTGAGCACAAGCTTTATCTGAAAATATCCATAGGATTTATTAATGGACCATAGGATATATAAAGAACAACCCAGGAATATGTAAAAGTGAAACGTGAGCCTCTTGAGAGAAGACTCTCCTTAGTAATATTTCCTCGAGTATTCCTCATCTGACATAGCATCTATTTTGGCTACATAAATTATATACATTTAAATGCATTTCTTACATTCATCGTCCGTACAGCAGCGTACATTATTTAAAGTTCTCCATGAAATAATCTACATATCCATTATCATCTACCCAAGTCTCATAATTATACTGTATACTCACAAATATATGTGAAAGGCATTGTTCACTACATATTGAATAACACAAAGGAACCGATGTCTGTATATATAACCTTAATACCACTTTGTTCCTTAGAAATTGCTGTTAGTTTCTAGTTAATCACACATAAATGCATTTTTAGATTTTATGACGTTTGCCCCATTAGTTTGTCGATTTTAATACCTTTCACCACATTTATTTTTCAATATTAAGACCTTCCTGCTTTTTGGTGTCGATTTTTTTCCTGGCGAACGATAATGAGACTAGGTTTGGAATTTGAATTTGAATATATTGATAGCAATCTTGGCACCCAACAACAAGGTCATATGGCGCCGAACAAGCTAACATATTTGCTGAAAACTAAAATCGTAAAAACAACATGTGTAAAATTAGATATCAA
>JBAKBP010028808.1:0-28037 GCA_037953745.1 Lithodes maja | reverse complement strand
GTTTGGCTATATACACACCAAGCACAACACATGGTTTGGCTATATACACACCAAGCACAACACATGGTTTGGCTATATACACACCAAGCACAACACATGGTTTGGCTATATACACACCAAGCACAACACATGGTTTGGCTATATACACACCAAGCACAACACATGGTTTGGCTATATACACACCAAGCACAACACATGGTTTGGCTATATACACACCAAGCACAACACATGGTTTGGCTATATACACACCAAGCACAACACATGGTTTGGCTATATACACACCAAGCACAACACATGGTTTGGCTATATACACACCAAGCACAACACATGGTTTGGCTATATACAGTAAATGGTAGCTGTTTAATAAGGGAGCCCACCTCGCTTTTTTTTCCCTTTCTCTGCCTCTCTCTTTGGCTTCTATCCATTCGGCCCCATTCAGCCTACTGTTTTAAGACGTTTACCCACCTCCAAGTGTCAATATTTTTCCTGGCGAGCGATAGCGAGCCAGTATATATATATTTTGTTTTGACAGTTAGCTAAATTTGTACATTTTTCGATAGAAAAATGTCTCCGGCGAAGCCCGATGTCTGGACTCGCATTCTTGGCAGGCAATCCATCTACGAGGAGGAAAACCTTGAAAATGAAACCTACCACTTCTGGTTGGGGCAAGTTTGCATCTAAGCCCTATCAAAACCAACGTACCCACTAAACGTAAAATAACAAATGGGAACAGAGGTTGTGAACAAATACTCTTGTCCGTTAGTTTGGCTATTTTAAGATCTTTCACCCTATTTATTATGTCAATGTTAAGACATTTCGTGTTATTTAGATGTCGATGTTTTTCCTGGCGGGCGATAGCGAGCCTGTAAATTGTGGAGGGTATCTTGGTCATGGCTGTCAATCTGTTTTGATTGTGCCACGCCACCATGCCAGATCGAAATTCAGAGAAAATCTTGTTAGTTTCAACACCTCCAAGATCCAATTTCTCCCTCTATCTCTCCATCGCAATTTTCCGGAAGACTATCAATTATTCTTCAACAATACACAACTCAACCCTTCATCTTCTCTCAGTATTCTAGGTGTATCTTTTTCATCAGACCCTTCTCGGAAAGATCATATTACCACTCTTGCTATAACAGCTTCCCAGAAGATCATATTACCACTCTTGCTATAACAGCTTCCCAGAAGATCATATTACCACTCTTGCTATAACAGCTTCCCAGAAGATCATATTACCACTCTTGCTATAACAGCTACCCAGAAGATCATATTACCACTCTTGCTATAACAGCTACCCAGAAGATCATATTACCACTCTTGCTATAACAGCTACCCAGAAGATCATATTACCACTCTTGCTATAACAGCTACCCAGAAGATCATATTACCACTCTTGCTATAACAGCTTCCCAGAAGATCATATTACCACTCTTGCTATAACAGCTACCCAGAAGATCATATTACCACTCTTGCTATAACAGCTTCCCAGAAGATCATATTACCACTCTTGCTATAACAGCTACCCAGAAGATCATATTACCACTCTTGCTATAACAGCTTCCAGAAGATCATATTACCACTCTTGCTATAACAGCTTCCCAGAAGATCATATTACCACTCTTGCTATAACAGCTACCCAGAAGATCATATTACCACTCTTGCTATAACAGCTACCCAGAAGATCATATTACCACTCTTGCTATAACAGCTTCCCAGAAGATCATATTACCACTCTTGCTATAACAGCTTCCCAGAAGATCATATTACCACTCTTGCTATAACAGCTACCCAGAAGATCATATTACCACTCTTGCTATAACAGCTACCCAGAAGATCATATTACCACTCTTGCTATAACAGCTTCCCAGAAGATCATATTACCACTCTTGCTATAACAGCTACCCAGAAGATCATATTACCACTCTTGCTATAACAGCTACCCAGAAGATCATATTACCACTCTTGCTATAACAGCTTCCCAGAAGATCATATTACCACTCTTGCTATAACAGCTTCCCAGAAGATCATATTACCACTCTTGCTATAACAGCTACCCAGAAGATCATATTACCACTCTTGCTATAACAGCTACCCAGAAGATCATATTACCACTCTTGCTATAACAGCTTCCCAGAAGATCATATTACCACTCTTGCTATAACAGCTACCCAGAAGATCATATTACCACTCTTGCTATAACAGCTTCCCAGAAGATCATATTACCACTCTTGCTATAACAGCTACCCAGAAGATCATATTACCACTCTTGCTATAACAGCTTCCCAGAAGATCATATTACCACTCTTGCTATAACAGCTACCCAGAAGATCATATTACCACTCTTGCTATAACAGCTACCCAGAAGATCATATTACCACTCTTGCTATAACAGCTTCCCAGAAGATCATATTACCACTCTTGCTATAACAGCTTCCCAGAAGATCATATTACCACTCTTGCTATAACAGCTACCCAGAAGATCATATTACCACTCTTGCTATAACAGCTTCCCAGAAGATCATATTACCACTCTTGCTATAACAGCTACCCAGAAGATCATATTACCACTCTTGCTATAACAGCTTCCCAGAAGATCATATTACCACTCTTGCTATAACAGCTTCCCAGAAGATCATATTACCACTCTTGCTATAACAGCTACCCAGAAGATCATATTACCACTCTTGCTATAACAGCTTCCCAGAAGATCATATTACCACTCTTGCTATAACAGCTACCCAGAAGATCATATTACCACTCTTGCTATAACAGCTTCCCAGAAGATCATATTACCACTCTTGCTATAACAGCTACCCAGAAGATCATATTACCACTCTTGCTATAACAGCTACCCAGAAGATCATATTACCACTCTTGCTATAACAGCTACCCAGAAGATCATATTACCACTCTTGCTATAACAGCTACCCAGAAGATCATATTACCACTCTTGCTATAACAGCTTCCCAGAAGATCATATTACCACTCTTGCTATAACAGCTTCCCAGAAGATCATATTACCACTCTTGCTACAACAGCTACCCAGAAGATCATATTACCACTCTTGCTATAACAGCTTCCCAGAAGATCATATTACCACTCTTGCTATAACAGCTACCCAGAAGATCATATTACCACTCTTGCTATAACAGCTTCCCAGAAGATCATATTACCACTCTTGCTATAACAGCTTCCCAGAAGATCATATTACCACTCTTGCTATAACAGCTACCCAGAAGATCATATTACCACTCTTGCTATAACAGCTTCCCAGAAGATCATATTACCACTCTTGCTATAACAGCTTCCCAGAAGATCATATTACCACTCTTGCTATAACAGCTTCCAGAAGATCATATTACCACTCTTGCTATAACAGCTACCCAGAAGATCATATTACCACTCTTGCTATAACAGCTTCCCAGAAGATCATATTACCACTCTTGCTATAACAGCTTCCCAGAAGATCATATTACCACTCTTGCTATAACAGCTTCCCAGAAGATCATATTACCACTCTTGCTATAACAGCTACCCAGAAGATCATATTACCACTCTTGCTATAACAGCTTCCCAGAAGATCATATTACCACTCTTGCTATAACAGCTTCCCAGAAGATCATATTACCACTCTTGCTATAACAGCTTCCCAGAAGATCATATTACCACTCTTGCTATAACAGCTACCCAGAAGATCATATTACCACTCTTGCTATAACAGCTTCCCAGAAGATCATATTACCACTCTTGCTATAACAGCTTCCCAGAAGATCATATTACCACTCTTGCTATAACAGCTTCCCAGAAGATCATATTACCACTCTTGCTATAACAGCTACCCAGAAGATCATATTACCACTCTTGCTATAACAGCTTCCCAGAAGATCATATTACCACTCTTGCTATAACAGCTTCCCAGAAGATCATATTACCACTCTTGCTATAACAGCTTCCCAGAAGATCATATTACCACTCTTGCTATAACAGCTACCCAGAAGATCATATTACCACTCTTGCTATAACAGCTTCCCAGAAGATCATATTACCACTCTTGCTATAACAGCTACCCAGAAGATCATATTACCACTCTTGCTATAACAGCTTCCCAGAAGATCATATTACCACTCTTGCTATAACAGCTTCCCAGAAGTTAGGTGTGATTAATCGTATCCGTGGGTTTTTCAGCCCCGCACAGCTTCTTGCTTAACGGGGCACAGTGCGCTCCTGTATTGAGTATTGTTCACATATGTGGGTTGGCTCCACCCATATCGCACTTCTCGAAAGAGTCGAGTCAAAAACATTTCTTCTTATCATCTCTCTTCCTTTCACTAGTTCCCTACAATCTCTTTCTACACGCCAGGAATTTATACCAGGTGCCACATGGGCATTGTATATATATATCACGCCGTGGTGTAGTGGATTAACAGCTTGGACACTCGTTCTGAATGTTGGAGGTTCGATCTCAGCTGGGAGTATTTATAAACATTTATTAGCTCACATGTATTTGTGAGATATACTTGATATGTATGTGTGCATATACTCAGGCACATACCCCATAGCTGGAGGTGGCCGACTCGAGACAGAGACCTAACAGAAACAACATTTAATATTCCACTTCTTATGGTCCTGGACAATTCCGCATTTCCTCGCCCCTATCTCTGTCTCGTCTAGTAGGGGAAGTCTACAAGGGGAGGATAATTCCTAGCCTCCCGAACCCCAGAAATAAAAGTAGAACAGTAAAAGAGACAGACAGGAACGGTAAGGTTGGATAGAGGATGCCAAACCTCACTCTGGATAGGACCAGCCCTCACCCATGAACATTGTACAGTCTTGATATAAAGTCACTCATACCTTCACTACTTGAACTGTTTTGTGTTGTCTTGCTATAAGCATAAAATACTCCCTGAAATACATACTGTAGATTTTCATTTTTCTATAAATTGAATGATAATCTTATAATGAACATATGGAGACACAATACTACTTATAAGCGCAACTGAACATGTACAGTAAGTAGACAGAACATCGGCAACTCGAAATCTAATAATTCCCATGAGATTGCTTTACATTTATTTAACTAAATTTCCGGCACAGACAAAACGCATAGTAAAGCAAAAGGGTTATTTCCTGCAAACCTTAAGAGTATATTTTAAAACTGGCATGCAAAATATGTAAACGAATCACCATTTAATACAAAATAAAACAAGAATATTAAAACAAAATTGGTATTCAATTAAATTGGGAATTCAAAGAAGAATAACAATATTACTGAATTCCAGCCTAATACAAAATGTACAGTCGCGGTGGTTAAGGGGAAGTTTTAGTGTTTTTCTGAACCCCCTCTTTTTCATGTTTAGCCCATTAGTGTTTATATTTTCAGAGTTTCACCCATTTCTTGTCAATATCTAGACCTTCAGTGCCAGTTAAATGTTGATTATTTCCTGGCGAGCGATTGCGAACCTGTAATTTAAGAGGAACGGGCCGGAAAATGTATCTACAGAAAAATTTACAAATTTAGCTCGAAGGGGGTCTTTGGAATGTTTTTTTTTTTTTTAAAGCTTAATAGATGTATAAGGAACAAACTAAAATAAATATAGACACCAGTAATACTAAAATAAAAACAAATATATAAAAATAAAATAACGTTCCCTTCATGCTAGGGTGTCCCGTGACGTATTAGTTAGCGCGCTTGTTTCGCAGCCAGGAGGATCGGGATTCGATTCCCCCTCGGGAAGAAACATTTGGGCAATTCTCCTTACTCCCCGTACCTCCTTTTCCCCTAGCAATAACAAAAGGAACCTGGGACAAGCGGACTGTTGTGAAGTCCCCTCTGGGGTTGGTGATCTGGTACAAGGTAGAATATTTAATGTGTCTCCTTATCTCTATCACTACAAAACGACTAGAGTAATCGTGCTAATATTTTTACTATAAGGGAAGAGTCAGACAGGGAACAGATGAACAAATTCACAGCCCATTTTATCTAGCCCTTTTTGAGCTACAGAGGGAGCATTGCCCCCTGTAGCATATTTTGAATATGGTATTTTGAATTTGGGAGTATTCATACAGTGCTATTTAATCAGAGAACTATGAGGGTATTTTTTGGCGTCTCGGTTGGTTTTGTGGTAATGCACTGATACTAGGTACAGCACAAATTCCATCCCAATACTATCGGGATTCGAACCCGGGTTTATTGGATTACCAGTCCAGTGGCAAGATCACTCCACCACACCTCTCCTTGTAAGGGTACCGTCCAGGTCAGCCCAGCCTTCGAGTCCAGCGGTCTGGTACTATTCCTGGTATCAGCGACCTTGACAAACATCTTGTTTCCTAACCTATTTATAACTAAAAAGGGGCTAGAACAAACGGGCTGTAAATTTTGATATCTCTTTCCTGGTCAACTCGTTCTGAATGATAGAAATGTCATACCGATTGTTCTCATTCTTTTTTAGGTATACGTACAAGAAGTTAGGGGGTCACTATTTCTGTCAAGTTCGCTGGCACAGGGTATAGTTGGAAGATTACCGTCCAGGTCAGCCCAACTTTCGAGTCCAGCGATATCGTTCTATTAGGAAGGTAACCCAAATACTTGTTTAATTTCATATTTTAAATGAAGATGAAATCGCATAATTGAGAAAAGTGAACATATTATCATCAGGTTGATGTTTGAATTAACTGCCTATAAAACGGAATATATTTGTCGCTTTCTTTATCATTTCGGCACAATGTTGGCAAACTTTAAACTCGTTCAGTGTTGTAAATTTTTTAGCAAATATAGTCTTCCACAGCTTTGAGGTTGCCGTTTCGTTATCCCTTTAATTAAGACAATGGCGACATTTTAAGTTTCTTCTGTAATTTAAGAATAAGAAGGAACTCTGGGATTTAGAGTGATTACAACTACAGTATATCAGTCAATATGAAAGTTATTCAAAAGAGGTTGTTTATACATAAGTGAAGTTTAATTATTAATATATATATTTTTTTTAATATATTGGTATTTTTGCACAGTTTTCAAAATTTCACAACGAGTATACTATACGTAAGTCCATTCATAATAGTTAGGGCAACAATCGTGACCCCTAACTTCTGTAACTCATAAACGACTAGGGGATTGTGTACAGAATTTTGGATTTTTTTTTTTTTTTTTTTTTATGACAAAATTACAATCAGTATACTCCAAAAATAAGGCTGTCTGTAAATTGTTGAAGCCATCCCGGAATGAATCGAACCTGTTGATATGTCTTAACCTATTATATGAAATGCATTAGATTCATATACACTGTAATTCAAAGATCATAATTGACCAGGAATGATTGTCCTAAAATGTATTTTTTTATTTTAGCTTCGGGGATTATTTCAGAATTATTTTGTATAGCTGTAATGGGTTGAGTCTCCGTAAATTCGAGGTGCCCTTCAACGCCGAAAAAACAAGAATTCATTATAATATTAACCCTTAAATTGCGATGACGAAATAACGTTCTTAAATTCAGTGTAGAGTAGATCTGTGGAATCAAAGCGCTAATTGAATCAATAGTTACAGCCCTTCTCTGAGGCATATCATTAATTTGCTCCCCAACTGAGCCTCTGGTCTGTAGCATCAACAGCAGCCTGTTTACTGAGTAAGTACCACCATCTCCTGCACAAGGCCTTCATCATTATTGTCATCATTATCATGCAGCTGCACAAATAACCTTCCTGGGATGGAATTAGTGAGGTTACTTTGGGTGTCTTGTAGCAGCGTAATATATATTTTAGAGTAATTGTAGCCCTTTTCCTATTCTAGTTAGTGGAATGATTTCTGTATTATTGTGTCTGGCCAGATCTCATGCACTCTAAATTGCGTGGATCCCCCAAAGTATCTCCTGACTTGTGGGGTGGTCGTGGCAGAGCAGATATATCACAAACCCAGAGACCTGCTTCTGGGCTTAACCTTCGGAGGAGTCTCCGGGTTGGAACCTGGAACATATTAATGCTCTTGCATGATGCTAGTGGCACTCTCTGAGGTTAGGCGGCCTGGCAATGGCGAGATAAGCAGCGATGGTTACACATACTACTGATCTGGCTGTGGCAATGGTTCTAGCGAAAGTGGGGTGGCCGTTGCGATATCTTCTGCCCTGATTTCCACAGTTGTGGGGGTTATGCCTGTTGATGAGCATACACTGCTGGTGAGGAGGAAGCACTCGATACTGGCCCTTTATTTCTCGTTGCAGTATATGCTCTTATTGAGTGAGCAATCTGGATATACATCCAAGAAGTAGATAATTGAACGGATTCTGGCGCTCTGGGTCCTCGTAAAGTGCAGACTTGAGTTTCAAAAAGGCCTGCTTGTAGTTTACGTTCATCTCAAAATGGCATTTGACTCAGTGCACCAAGAGTTGCTATGGGAACTACTACGGCTTCGCAGGATGCTGACAGTGTTTATTGACCTGGTATCTTGACCTTATACTTGAACAGAGAGTGTTGTCAAGTATGGTGCAGGAGCATCCTCCTTCCCCGTGAAGTCAGGTGTGAGACAGGGTTGTGTTCTAGCACCTACAATTTTCAACACTTGTATTGACTGGTTACTGGGTCGGAGAGTTGGCAGAGTCATTATGGAAAAAACGTTGGCAATTTCAAGATCACTGATCTTGCTTTTGCAAATGACGCAGTGATCTTAGCAGAAACGTTGGATGTTCTTAGATTGAACCTGGAGATACTACATGAGTCAGAGCCACTGGTTTTTAAGGTTTCTTGGAGTAAGACCAAAGTCCAAGTATTTGGTGACTTATTGGATGATGATGTGGTTAGGACTTAGTGATCTTGAATAAATTTACATATTTTGGTAGCGTGATCCCTAAAAGTGGTGAGTTGGGCTACGATTTCTTATCGTCGCCTCAGCTTAGCATATGGAGTTTTGGATTAACTCAACAAAAGTATAAAGCATTGTCGATACTTGTGCAGAAGGACAAAGTTTCGGATCTTCAATAATCTGGTGCTCCCTGTTTTTTTATATTGATGTGAGAAATGGACACTTAACAGTAACTTGAAGAGATGTATCAACTCCTTTGGTACTAAATGTCTTTGTGGGATCATGGGCTATTGCTGGTATGATTACATATCAAACCAGCGCCTACTCTGTGAAACTGATATAAGATACATTAGTTGCATGGTACGTGAATGCCAAATTTGGCTATATGGGCATGTGGTTCGCCTCCCTCATGCTAACCCTGCTCACCAGGTGGACTCTACAGAGGACAACTCTGAGTGGAGGAGGCCTGAGGGAAGACCACGGAACTCATGGCTGAGGCATTTCGACCCATCTTGTGATAGGCTGCTTGATATGGGCCGGGCAGATGACTGGGGTCTCACCCGGGGGGATCCCCTGGAGTGGAGCCGAAAGGTGAGTGTGGCTACACGCTGTCACGGAATATGCCCCAATTGATTGATTGATGCCATGTGGAGGCTATTCAGTCCGAAAGTGCCCTACAACACATAATTAATTTCCAAAAACCCTTATAATTCGCTAACAAAATAAACTATACATATTCAGATTCAGATAAGGATTGCATCCATTTTCATTTATATTTACGTCACATACATTATTGTCAGCTCAAGAAGAATATACAGTAAGTACCTTAAAAGCTAGTATATTTAACTCCGGGCCCATTAATTAAGTGGAGACGAGCGTGTAAGGAGGCGGCTCTGTTTTCTTATAATTAAGTTTTTTTAGAGAGGGGGCGGCGAGGTTATAAGTGGAGCTGAGAGTTTAACCCCTTCTGTACCGGCGACGTCGTTTTTTTAGTTTATTCTAGCTACATTTAGACGATTTTGTGTAGCTTAGAAAAGAGATATATATTTTGTTTCTATATACAGTATATGAAGGAGAGAAAAGGAGGGCTGCCTTTTTTTTCTTTCTATGGGAGTGAGGGAGACAAAAGGCAGGTTGCCTGTGGCGAGTGCCTCCCCCAGAGTTGAAAGAGTGACAGAGCCAAAATCAAGGGACGTTCGAGCGAAAATGCCTGGACACACGGAGTTTGAAGCAATTTAATTCATAGGAAGAGGGAAAGACTGATTCTGGGAGAGAGTTCCAGAGCTCAGCTGTTGAATAGAAACAAATATTGAGGATAACGTTTCACTCTTGGGTCGAAGAGTTGCACAGAGTAGGGGTGGGATTGTATTGCAAGATGGGTGCTACGTGGTTTACGAATAGAGGGTGGTATACACTGGGAGAGCTCTGAGGAAAACTGATTATTATAGAATAGTGAGAGAGATGCAACATTGCGGCGAAGAGAGAGATGGCAGAGAATTGATGAGTGGACGTGAGTGTCTCCCCCCAAACCAAAAGAGGGACAGAGAGCCTAATTCAAGGGGCGTTGGGCACAAAATGCCTGGAAATACGCAGTTAAAAGCAGTTCAGATCATAATTATATAGGATGAAGATAATAGGAATAATTGAGATAGTCTGTAAACTTGTAATGAATATATGTCTTTCCCTAATTGTATACAATCGTGTTAATAGGTGCCAGACTAACTAAGGGGTAGTGCTTTTTGTTTTGTTTTTGCCATTATATGTATCTATATAATTATATCTACAGTATATATATATATTCTGACATACGGAGCCCTGTATGTTAATTTAAGAGTTAGAATTAGAGTTGAAGGAGCCGCACTACCCAAACGGTGAAACAGTGGGGAAACTACCTCGCCCGCATACCTGCAAACTAGCCTTCACACCTGCGTGCGTCATAGGGGACCCTGCAAACTACTTCATGACCGACGCTATGACTTATGTTCGACGCCAGGAGCTGTGATTGGACCAGGCACCTGCTATGCAACTCGAGGAGCTATGATAGGGGCGCGCACCATCACTCGCCTCCTGATTCGTTCCTTCACCATCATTGTTTGGTATATAAGACCCGAGTTGTGGGCATTCAAATCAGTCTCATTTGGAGTTGGGGAAGGTGAACTTGCAGCTGGAGGAAGACGGGGTGAAGTATTATAATGGGATTGTGACAGTCAGATTATATAAATGTGTGTTAAGTGTGTTCGGTGTAAACACTTACGTTATGTTGGTTAGTGAGATATGTGATTGGGAATTAACGTGAACGCTACTATTATGTGTTTAACTATTTGATTGCGAATTAACGTGAACGCTACTATTATGTGTTTAACTATTTGATTGCGAATTAACGTTAACGCTACTATTATTGTGTACTTAACTATTTGATTGCGAATTAACGTTAACGCTACTATTATTGTGTACTTAACTATTTGATTGCGAAGTAACGTTAACGCTATTATTATGTACTTAACTATTTTAGTTGACTAACTTGTGGACTAAAGCAACTCTTTAAGTAATTGGGTTATGATGAAAGTAATACTATTGTTTTATATTAATACTTAAGAGTTCTTTCATTTTCTTTGAATTAAGCTTACATTGCTTAACGGTGCTTAGTACGGTGATGCTATTGTCTCATATTAGTAATATCGCCTTAGACTAACATGGCTGTGTTAATATTACTTCTAGTGATTTCCTAAGCTGAAGAAAATTATTTTGCTTCAAAATATTATATTTTGCTTTTCATATTATTTGAGTGAGACCTGATTCGAATCTATGAAGCGATCCTGTAACTTTATTTACTCATAATCAAACCTCAATGTTACGTGGTTAAGAAATACATTTAACTAATTATTAAATATATATCTAACTTTTTATGTGACTTTGATATTAATCCTGATGATAATAATAATATAATATTAACGTCAGACAAGAACCAAGAATAATTACATTAAATATAAATACAAGGACATATAAGAAAACTATCTATTCATTTCAAAAAGGGTAAGAGACAGAAATATTCTTACTTTAATATTTATCTTTCAAGACTTTTTATAGAATTATTAGTCCTTCTTTAGCTATAACTTATTCGGTTCATAACCATAGCCTACTAAGCTTCGGTTAAATAATAATTCTTTATAAATACTACAGGACTTTAATTAGTTTCAGTATTTTTCATAATTAAAGAGTATCAGTCAATAAAGGATACTAAGTCCTAAGATCCAAAAGGAAAGGAAGCAACAACAGGAAATAATTTTATTAGATTTTACTTTTGTTTTGCCTTCAGCTGACTGATACCTTAATATATATCTCTGTGCTATCTAGATTCATCAAGTTAACCACTTGAGGATCAAGATACGTAACAGGAGAGTGGCGACCTTGCCAGGATTCGTTTCATACAGTTTCACTCGGTTTCATTAACGTTTCACTACTTAAAAATCTAATATTAATCATGCCTCAACTAATTAATGAAGAAGATGCTCGAGTTTTCATAGAATCAGAACCCACAGCCCCTGATATTGACTGTCTGTCAAAATCCGAACTGAAAGTGCTTGCCTCACATCTCCAATTAACTGTCTCAAACATGTCCAAAGTAGAGGTGGCTCAGACCATAAAAACCCACCTGTTCCCTGTAGAAGGCGGGGAGGGTGACGGAGCAGTTGGTGGGATCCCGAGTAAACCTAGCCAACTTGATGAACAATTGCCACCTGGTTTGACCGGTGATCAAATATTAGAACTAGCCAGAATAAAAGCAAATACCGACTTAGAACTAGCCAGAATAAATGCCGAACAAGCCAGAGCAAATATCGAAGAAGCCAGAATAAAAACCGAACATTATGAATATCAATATCGTACGGCTCAACTAAATGTCAATACAAATGCTCCCGTAATTGCTCCCCCTCTGGGATTGACAATGACTAGTGTCATTGCACCTTTCACTGAGGATAATGTGCAGGATTTCTTTGTTTTGTTTGAGGAAGTTGCTGGAGGTATGAAGTGGACAAGAGATCAATGGCCTTTTATGTTACAAACTGTTTTGACAGGGCAGGCTCGAGCCACGTATTTGTCAGAAGTAGCAGAAGTTAGGCAGGATTATGACAATCTCAAAGAAGCTATCCTAAAAACCTATCAATTGCAGCCTGAGGCTTACAGGCAATCTTTCCGAAAAAACCAGAAGAAAGTAGAAGAAACCCATAAGGTATTTGCCAGGACCATGACTAAAACTTTCAATCATTGGGTCAAGAGTAAGAAAGTCACAAGCTACAACGATCTGAAGGAGTTGGTCCTGTTAGAAAATTTCCTATGGAAAATTGATTCTTCTGTATCCTATCATTTAAAGGGGAAAAAGGTAGATTGTCTTGCCGACATGGCTGACACATACGTGCTCAACAACAAATTTCGTGGAAAGAAGCCCTACGATAATTCTAGCTCTAATTTTAAGTATCCCAATCACAAATCTGACAGACCCAGTCACAAGCCTATAACGTCTTCCCCAGCTAGCCAAAACCGAATTGTTCCCCCAACTAAAAATGCGACTCAGGGCAATGGTAACAGAGGTGGGCCCCAAACTAATAGTAATGCTCAAAGAGGGAACGTTCCCGTATCCCCTAAAGTATGTACTTTTTGTGGCAAGAGAGGCCACCTAGCTTATCAGTGCTGGGCCAAGGAGAGAACCGAGAGATCGGGGCAGACAGTTGCCGCCGTATCTCAAACTCCATATGTGCCTGTAATGCAGGACTCCCGACAGAAGGAGTACCTAGCACCAAAAGTTCCTTTAATGCAAGACTCTCGACAGAAGGAGTACCTAGCAGCTAACGTAAAACGTCTAGACAGGGGTCTAGTAGCATGTGTGGTGCAACCCACTAGGGTTAAGCCAATAATAATTTCACCATCAGTGCAGGACAGTTACCGTCCCTTTATATCATCTGGCAACGTGAGATTAAATGGTTGTATGCATGAGGTAAAAATTCTGAGAGACACAGGTTCTACTAGCACCCTCATGGTGAATCATTACACTGAGTGCCCACCTGGCGAACCAGTTGTAATGAGAGGTGCTGGAGGCCAGTTTTATGCATACTTGGTAAAAGGCGAAATTGAATGTGAGTTACTACAGGGTGAGGCCACCATAGCTTTGTGTAGGTCCCAAGATATCCCTGTGCCTGGGGTAACACTCCTTTTGGGGAATGATTTAGCAGGTGAGAAGGTCCGACCAGACCCCATTGTGTCACTTTCCCCTGTTAACGAGCCACTAACCGGTGAGCTCGAAAAGGAGATGCCAACAGTTTTCCCTGTGTGTGCTGTCACACGTTCAATGTCTCGAGTAGCAGTTCCCTCCGACAGAAATGTACCGAATGTAAGAGTTGATGAAAGGGATGATGAGAGTGTGCATGACGCTCCAACTGTGCCTGATGATGTGACTGAGGTGGATTTATCGGACACCTTTATGGCTCATCTTGACCCTAACGATGACCATGAAACCCCTCCAAATTGTCCTAGTGGCCTGGTAGAGCTACAGAGAGATGATAGTGAATGCAAGGAGTTAGCTGCCAGGTCCGTGAGTGAAGAGGAATGTGAGAAGGAGGGTGGTGAATGTTTCTACCTCAAAGGAGGAGTATTGTGGCGAAGATGGAGACCGCCACACAGACCAATCGATGACGGGGCTTGGGACGTCCATCAAGTAGTAGTCCCCAAACCTTGTCGTAGAGATATCATGGAAATGGCACATTGTATACCATTGGCAGGACACCTAGGTGTGAGAAAAACTCTAGACAGAATCAGAGTCCACTTTTACTGGCCAGGAATGCGTGCAGATGTAGTAGAGTGTTGTAGAGTGTGTCACACTTGCCAGATGACAGGAAAACCCAATCAGAAGGTGCCTGTACATCCTCTGGTGCCCTTGCCCGTTTTCGAGAATCCTTTTTACTCGGGTGGTAGTGGACATTGTAGGCCCATTGCCTAAGACTTCCCAAGGTAACATTTATTTATTAACTATCATGGACATGGCAACTCGCTACCCAGAGGCTATACCCTTAAGGACTACCTCTGCTCCAACTGTCATCAAGGAACTGCTCAAATTCTTCACCAGAATGGGTTTCCCCCATGAGGTGCAAAGTGATCAAGGAACTAATTTTACCTCTAACATTTTTCAGCAGTCTCTGAAGGAGTTGGGTATCGAGCATGTTAAGTCTAGCACCTACCACCCAGAGAGTAAAGGGGTTCTCGAACGATATCATCAGACATTAAAAGGAATGTTACGTAAATATTGTACAGAGACCGGAGTGGGATAAGGGGGTACCTTTTCTTTTATTTGCTACTCGTGAGGTTCCAACTGAATCCCTGGATTTTTCCCCTAATGAGCTAGTTTTCGGTCACCAGGTAAGAGGTCCTTTGCAACTATTGCAGGATAGCCTAGTTGGCCAGGAGGGGAACCAAAACCTCCTCAAGTATGTTTCAGATTTCAAAACCCGGCTGAGATCCTCATGTGAGTTTGCCGCTCAAAACCTGACCGTGGCTAAAAGCTCCATGAAGAAATGGTATGACAGAAAAGCCCGTGAGAGGGAGTTTCAGCCCGGTGATGAGGTTTTGGTCCTGCTCCCCCTTTTTGACCAACCTTTATCTGCCAAGTTCAGGGGCCCATATAAGATCATTCGGAGGGTGAGCATTACCGATTATCTAGTAACTACCCCAGACAGGAGAAAGCCCACGCAAGTATTCCATATAAATATGTTGAAGCCCTACCATAGGTCCCCTGATTCCTCTCTTCCAGATTCTCCCACTGTGGCAGTGAATGTCAGGACCTGTGAACAGCCTGGTGCGGACAAAGTCTTCAGTTCTCTTCCTGACCCGCAACAGACTGTTCCAGAGCCTGAAGGTATCCATGCAGACTTTGACTTGTCATGTAGCCTATCCAACTTTCAGTATAATTCAGTGGCTTGGAGGGAATTACCATCTAAACTATGTCATCTTCCCTCTGAGCAAGCGAACCATCTAATCTCTGTTTTATCTCAGTCTCCCAGTGTGTTCCGTGATACTCCAGGGCTCACTTCTTTGGCCGTGCACGACATCGACGTAGGGGATGCAACTCCCATTAAACTATCCCCCTACCGTGTCTCGCCACAACGCAGGAGTATACTGCAGGTCGAGCTTGACTTTATGTTATCTAACGAACTGATCACTAGGGCCTTAAGCCAGTGGAGTAGTACGGTCATACTTGTGCCAAAGCCAGATGGGAGCCATAGGTTATGTATGGACTATAGGCAAGTCAATGCTGTCACAAAGAACGATACCTACCCACTGCCACGGATCGACGACTGCATTGACCAGATTGGTACAGCCACCTATATCAGCAAGATTGACTTGATGAAGGGATATTGGCAAGTAGCTCTCACCCCTAGAGCGAGGGAAATATCATGCTTTGTAGTTAACAATCAAGCCTTCTGCTGTAACGTAATGCCCTACGGCTTGAAAAACGCCCCAGCTACATTCCAGCGCCTCATGAATTTGGTGACTGAAGGGGTACCTGGGTGCGTTGTCTACATCGATGATATTCTTATCTTTTCACAGTCATGGGAGGAGCATCTTTACCAACTTAGATTGCTGTTCTTAAATCTTGCTGATGCCAATCTGGTGGTTAATCTTAAGAAATGCACCTTTGTAAAGAGTACGGTCCAGTATCTAGGATATACGGTAGGTCAGGGGCAGGTTGCACCTCCTCAAGCAAAGGTAGAGTCTATTCTAGAATTCCCAACTCCTAGCACTAAGAAACATATCCAAAGGTACCTAGGCATGATTGGCTATTATAGGCGTTTCATTATAAATTTTTCCAAGTTGACAGCTCCCCTGACAGATCTTCTCCGTAAGGATGTGAAGTTTGTGTGGTCCTCTGAATGTGAAGAGGCCTTTATTGCTACCAAATATATATTATCTAATTAGCCTGTACTCAGAGCTCCTGATTTTAACAGATCTTTTTCCCTGGCAGTGGATGCGAGCAATACCGGGGTTGGTGCAGTGTTGCTCCAGGAAGACGACTGTGAGGTATTGCATCCTGTGTGCTATTTCAGTAAAAAATTAAATTCTGCCCAACGTAACTATTCAGTCATTGAGAAAGGAGCTGTTAGCATTAATTTTAGCCCTTCAATACTTTGCTGTCTATGTGCAATCTGCCTCTGGTGCCATCACTGTGTATACTGACCATCACCCCTTAAATTTTTTGCATAGGTTCCAAAATAAAAACCAAAGACTGACCAGGTGGAGTTTGTTGCTGCAGGAATACTCCCTGGATGTCAAACATATTAAGGGGGTCCAGAACGTGCTAGCCGATTGCCTTTCACGTATCTGTTAAAGATTACATTTACCAGGTTGGCCTCGTACAGCAGTAAGTTTAATTTAATGAGAGGATTTTGGCAATTAGCTCTCCCTTGTAGCGAGGTAAATATCATGCTTTTGTAGTGCGCTTTTAAGCCTTCAGCTGTGAGATGCCTTGCAGTTCGAATAACGCTCCAGCTACGTTCCGGCTATGTTCTGATGTGGTACCTGGAGACGTTGCCTACTTTGGGTGATATCCTTATTATATCTTCATTATAATCTTGCTGTTGCCAATCTGGTGGTGAATCTATTTATGTATTCTGTTTAATATTATGTACTGTACTCCTTAAACTCTTTTCTAGGGGGGAGGTCTGACATACGGAGCCCTGTATGTTAATTTAAGAGTTAGAATTAGAGTTGAAGGAGCCGCACTACCCAAACGGTGAAGCAGTGGGGAAACTACCTCGCCCGCATACCTGCAAACTAGCCTTCACACCTGCGTGCGTCATAGGGGACCCTGCAAACTACTTCATGACCGACGCTATGACTTATGTTCGACGCCAGGAGCTGTGATTGGACCAGGCACCTGCTATGCAACTCGAGGAGCTATGATAGGGGCGCGCACCATCACTCGTCTCCTGATTCGTTCCTACACCATCATTGTTTGGTATATAAGACCCGAGTTGTGGGCATTCAAATCAGTCTCATTTGGAGTTGGGGAAGGTGAACTTGCAGCTGGAGGAAGACGGGGTGAAGTATTATAATGGGATTGTGACAGTCAGATTATATAAATGTGTGTTAAGTGTGTTCGGTGTAAACACTTACGTTATGTTGGTTAGTGAGATATGTGATTGGGAATTAACGTGAACGCTACTATTATGTGTTTAACTATTTGATTGCGAATTAACGTGAACGCTACTATTATGTGTTTAACTATTTGATTGCGAATTAACGTTAACGCTACTATTATTGTGTACTTAACTATTTGATTGCGAATTAACGTTAACGCTACTATTATTGTGTACTTAACTATTTGATTGCGAAGTAACGTTAACGCTATTATTATGTACTTAACTATTTTAGTTGACTAACTTGTGGACTAAAGCAACTCTTTAAGTAATTGGGTTATGATGAAAGTAATACTATTGTTTTATATTAATACTTAAGAGTTCTTTCATTTTCTTTGAATTAAGCTTACATTGCTTAACGGTGCTTAGTACGGTGATGCTATTGTCTCATATTAGTAATATCGCCTTAGACTAACATGGCTGTGTTAATATTACTTCTAGTGATTTCCTAAGCTGAAGAAAATTATTTTGCTTCAAAATATTATATTTTGCTTTTCATATTATTTGAGTGAGACCTGATTCGAATCTATGAAGCGATCCTGTAACTTTATTTACTCATAATCAAACCTCAATGTTACGTGGTTAAGAAATACATTTAACTAATTATTAAATATATATCTAACTTTTTATGTGACTTTGATATTAATCCTGATGATAATAATAATATAATATTAACGTCAGACAAGAACCAAGAATAATTACATTAAATATAAATACAAGGACATATAAGAAAACTATCTATTCATTTCAAAAAGGGTAAGAGACAGAAATATTCTTACTTTAATATTTATCTTTCAAGACTTTTTATAGAATTAATAGTCCTTCTTTAGCTATAACTTATTCGGTTCATAACCATAGCCTACTAAGCTTCGGTTAAATAATAATTCTTTATAAATACTACAGGACTTTAATTAGTTTCAGTATTTTTCATAGTTAAAGAGTATCAGTCAATAAAGGATACTAAGTCCTAAGATCCAAAAGGAAAGGAAGCAACAACAGGAAATAATTTTATTAGATTTTACTTTTGTTTTGCCTTCAGCTGACTGATACCTTAATATATATCTCTGTGCTATCTAGATTCATCAAGTTAACCACTTGAGGATCAAGATACGTAACAATATATATATATATATATATGTTTGAGTTTCCTCGCTAGACCTCAATCAAGCTTTAAAAAAGCACCCCTTAGACCCCCTTTCAAGATAAGTTTGTACATTTTTCGGTAGAAAAATGTCCCGGCCGAAGGCCGATTCCTTCTAAAATTACAGGCTCGCTAATGCTTGCCACGAAAAATCCAACACCTAAATTGCACGTAAGGTCTTAATATTGACAAATAAATGGGGCAAAAGGTCTCAAAATCGCCACACTAACGGAAATAACATCTTAAAATCTTAAAGCTAATATGCTGAACATGAGGGAGAAGGGGGTCCAGAAAAAGCGAGTACTACCCCATTGAAATACCTGTACATATCCCCTTCTGTACCGGCGACGTCTTTTTAATTATATTCTAGCTATCTTTAGTGGAATTAGTGCAATTTAGGAAGGATCTGTGGTAGTAATATGGGTTGAGTGAGATAGTTCGAGGCCTGCATGCTCGTTGCTGGAGGCCTTTTCTAAGTTCAAGGGGAGATTTCCACGTGAGGGATTTTTTTCTTTACCCCTTTCTCCCTTATGTTTAGCCCCATTGCTTTTGAAGTTTTAAGACGTTCGATCCATTAGTTTGGCGATTTTAAGAAGTTTCACCCCATTTATGTCACTTTTAAGACCTTTCGTGCAATTTAGGTGTCGATTTTATCCTGGCGAGCGATAGCGAACCTGTAATTTAAGAGTAACCGGCCTTTGGCCGGGACATTTTTCTACCGAAAAATGTAAAAAAATAATCTTGAAAGGGGGTCAAGGGGGTCAAGGGGGTGACATTTTAATACTGCTGGAGGAGTAGGAAACAAACTAAAAACCTCCCCTTAATACAATCGTCTAATATTAGCCAACATTTAGTTAAAAGGACGGCATCGGTACTATAAGGGATAATCACCCAATTGTATAGTGAATGAAAACAAATGAAGCCCTGTCTCATATTATAATAATAAAAATAATAAAAATAATAAAAATAATAAAAATAATAATAATAATAATAATAACATCGTTCTGAATGGCTAACTGTATCGTCATAAAAACATGTTATGGACCAATTAAGGGGAGATGGGTCGTTTTTCTAGTCCCCCTTCTTCATCATGTTTAGCCCCATTTAGTTTTCAGATTGTATGACGCTCGGCTCATTAGTTTGGCGATTTTAAGACCTTTCACCCAATTGGTTCGTCAATATTATGACGTTTTTGTCATTTAGGTATCGGTTATTTTCCTGGCGAGCGATAGCAAGCCCCCATTCAGCCAACTGTTTTAATATGTTTATCCTCATCCAGGTGTCGATTTTTTCCTGGCGAGCGATAGCGAGCCAGCATTGTATGGAGAAATCCGGCTTGGCCGGAGAAATTTTTCTATCGAAAAATTTACAAATTTAGCCTGCTGTCAAAAACATTATAACAAAATATGCTGGCTCGCTACCGCTCGTCAGGAAAAAAAATGACATCTGGATGGGGATAACCGTCTTAAAACAGTAGGCTGAATGGGACCGAATGGATACAACCCAGAGAGAGAACAATATATAAACAAGGTGAGACCCCTTTCATTGCTATGCTGTTTTACGGATCTTAGTAACGGTATCTCCTTTTACAGTGTTAAGGGGGCATGGTTATTATTTCTGGCTCCCCTTCTCCTTCATGTTTAGCCCCATTAGTTTGTTTTTCAGATACCAAGACGTTCGGCCCATTATTATTGTGATTTTAAGACCTTTCACCCAATTTCTTGGTCAATATTAAGGCATTTTGTATAATTTAGGTGTCGATTTTGTTTCCCTGACGAGCGATAGCGAACCAGTAATATAGTGGTAAGCAGCATCCGCCCGGGACATTGCTCTATCGAAACATGTACAAATTTATCTTGAAAAGGGGTCTTGTTTTTTTTTTCTTAAGCTTAATGTAGGTCTAGGGAGGAAAGGTAATATATAACAGATAAATCAAAAAGAAAAGAAATACCCCATTCCCTCTTAAGGGGAGGTTTTTAGTGCGTTTCCTAGACTTCCATCATGCTTGAAATTACACCCCCTTGACCCCCTTTCAAGATAAATTTGTACATTTTCCGGTAGAAAAATGTCCCGGCCGAAGGCCGGTTCCTCTTAAATTACAGGCTCGCTATCGCTCGCCAGGGAAAAATCGACACCTAAATGGGACGAAAGGTTTTAAAAGTGACATAAATGGGGTGAAAGTTCTTAAAATCGCCAAACTAATGGGGCGAACGTCTTAAAATCTCAAAAGCAAGGGGGCTAAACATGAGGGAGAAAGGGGTCAAGAAAAAACTCCCTCAAGTGGAAATCTCCCCTTAAACCACGACGAAAAACCCACACACTCTCTTATAATTGCCTTATAAATGGTCAAAAACATTCACACTATTTCCAAAAATGTCATCTCAAAATTCCTGGTATAAAAGACCTCCCGAAAATATTGTGATATTTCATTTGCACCATATATTTACACACACACACACACTCTCTCTCTCTCTCTCTCTCTCTCTTATTGATATGAACGGCAGGTCCGATACTAATGAGGTATCCAATTAATTATGGCAACATTTTCTAATAATATAATTAACTAGAATTATCAGACGTAGTAGTTCAGGATCCCTTGCACGTATGTTAACGTATGTATTCGTTTATGGTATACTGTTCGCTTCGGTGTATATTGCCATTAATATTAATATTATTATTATTATTATTATAATTATTATTAGTATTACTATGTTTTTTATTATCATCATTATCAATATATACAATTAGGCCTACTATTATTATTGCATATTATATATACTGTATATATAATAAGACACGTTAAACGTCACCGGTACTGAAAGGGTTAATTAATAGCCAGAAATAAAATTAAGTAACGCCATCATGCAGAAGGGGTTAACCCTCCCGCATCTATAGGACGCGATCGCGTCATAACGCCACCCCTCCAAGAGTGCTCGTATGATGCAATCGCGTCATAATGCCACCTGTAAGTTAGAAATATTCGCCAAAAATAAGTTTATGACTCGATTTTGACTCAATTTGGACTGATAAGTTAGGCATCAGTAAGTTACAAAAGGAAGTATCTAGCAACCCCATAGCGTCCCTCTCTGAGGAGCGCGGGCCTCTGTAAAGTCAGTAGTTTCCCGGCCCCCAGACTGTGAGGCAGGGTCCCGGCCCTTTAAATTCTGGGCTCCCTCCCTCTGGCCCACCATGCCTAGCTATAGGCAGGCAATTATGGATTATTTCATCTACCCAGTGAAAGTGTTTAGTGAATAATTCGAACTATATATGTATATAAGATGTTACTTGTGACTTTTGGTGACTGAGGGGAGTGAATCTTGGTTAACCCCTTGAGTATTGATGCAGTTTTGTCTAGGTATCATTGATGACTTTACACTATTTTTTGCTTGAAAGACAAATATATTTATCAATAAATACTGCCTACGAAAAAAATACATTATAATCACGAAGATGTCACAGGAATGCTTACAGGAAGTATGGTAAGTACTCTATGGAATTTTAGTTATATTACAGTATATTATTATATATATATATATATATATATTATATATAGCCTATAAATATACAGTATATAACAGCCCCAAGGTCCCGAGCAAGCCCAAGGCCCATAATCGAGTATTTATATTATTATTATATTTCGTATTTTATTTAAATATTTATAGATTTGATTTATTAGTTTTTATTTATTTTATTTTATTTATTTCATTTTATTTATGTTTATTTTATTCATTTTATATATTAGGTGGTGGGCTGACCCTTTGTCAGAGTGAGGGTTGGTGTCCTCTACTTCCCATAGCCCCTTCTATCTTTTTCTCCTTCTGCATCTCTAATTTTTTCAAATGGCGTAGGGATGCGGCGACCCCAACGCCCGCCACTTTCTGGTGCAGGTAGCCTCCTCTGTGGTGGAGGGGTGAGAAATTTCCACCACCGCTTTTCTCCAGCGAGACGTAGAAGTCGGCTAAAGGGGATCGGGGGCGGGGGGCCTGGTATCCTTCTCCCCTTAAATAAATCTACCAAAAAAACGAGACAGAGATAGGGGCGAGGGAACGCGTTCGTGGTCCCGGACCCTAAGAATAGGAGCTTTGAATGTGCGTGGATGTAGTACGAATGAGAAGCGAGAGGATATTGGAAGGTTATTTGAAAGAAGGATGTATGATGTCCTTGCACTGAATGAAACAAAGATGAAAGGAGAGGGAGAAGTGGATTTTGGAAACGTGATAGGTAGAAAGTCTGGAGTAGACGAGGGAGTCAGGGGGAAAGAAGGAGTGGCTATTATTGTGAAGGAGGAGTTGAGAGAGTTTATAAAAAGAGTGGAAAGAGGTGTCATCAAGGCTAATGTGGGTGAGAATGCGGTTTAAGGGTGAAAGGTGGGTTTTTGTAAGTGCGTATGGACCAGGAAGTGAAAGAGAGTTAGACGAGGTAGAGGGTTTCTGGGAGGATTTGAGAGATTGTCTACAAGGGTTTGATGAAAATGAAAATGTTATAGTTTTAGGGGACCTAAATGCTAGGGTAGGAAATGAGCCTGTTGAGGGAGTCCTCGGTAGTTTTGGTGTGGATGGTGTAAACGAGAGTGGAGAAAGACTGAAAAATGTATGTGAAGAGTGTAGATTGAGTGTAGGTAATACGTTCTTCAAAAAAAGGCGTATACACAAGTACACCTGGCATAGACTTGTGAGGGGAGAGATTGTAGAGAGGGCATTGATGGATTATGTGCTGGTGACAAGGGAAAGATTGTGTAGACTGCTGGATGTGAATGTGATGAGAGGTGAGGCGGAGGGTATGTCAGATCATTACCTGGTGGAGGGAAAGCTAAGAGTTAAGAGTTACAGGAGAATAAGAGACAAGCGTGAAGTAAGAGAGGTAATAAAAGTTAGTGAGTTAGAGAAGAGTGAAAAAGAGAGGGAGTACAAGGAAAGACTAAATGAAAAGTGGATGGAAGTGAGAGAAATGGAAGAGAGAGAAGTAGAGGTTGAATGGCAACAGTTTAAGGAAGGAGTGAAAGCAAGTGCAGAGGTAGTATGCGGCAAAAGGAAAGTAGGAGGCAGAGGTATCAGGAAGGGAAGCGAGTGGTGGAATGATACGGTGAGAAAGGCAGTTGAGGAGAAGAGACAGTGTTTTGAGAGGGTTTTACAGGATGGTAGTGTTGAGATATGGGAGAGGTACAAGGAGAAAAGGAGAGAGGCAAAACGGAAAATTAGAGAAGCGAAAAAAAATGCAAACGAAAGGTGGGGCCAAAGGCTGAGTGAGAATTTTGAAGAACGAAAGAAGATGTTCTGGAAGGAGGTAAATAAAGTAAGGAAAGGAGGACCAAAGAGGGAAGAGTCAGTGAAAGATGAAAATGGAGAATTACTAGTGGAACCAGTTGAAGTGAGGAAAAGATATGCCAAGTATTTTGAATCTTTGTTAAATACAAGAGATGGAAGAGAAGCAGTGATTGAAGCAGAGGTGGATGGAGATAGGTTACCCAGGCCACCCAGGTGGCAGGGAATGAATGAAAGGATTGAGGAAAATGAGGTGAAAGAAGCAGTGAAACAAATGAGAGCGGGAAAAGCAGAAGGTTTGGATGGTATTGCTGTGGAGTGTATAAAGAAGGGTGGAGATGTGATAATAGATTGGTTGGTGAGACTTTTCAACGTGTGCTTTGTTGTGTCAAGGGTACCAATAGACTGGAAGAGTGCATGTATTGTGCCGTTGTACAAGGGGAAGGGAGATCGGCAGGAGTGTTCAAGTTATAGAGGTATTAGTTTATTGTCAGTGGTTGGAAAGCTGTATGGCAGGGTGTTGATAGAGAGGATAATAAAGTGTACAGAAGTTGCAATAGGAGAAGAACAGTGCGGTTTTAGGAGGGGAAGAGGGTGCGTGGATCAGATGTTTGCAGTAAGACAGTTATGCGAGAAGTATTTAGAGAAGCATAAGGAGATATTTTGGGCTTTTATGGACTTGGAAAAAGCGTATGATCGTGTGGACCGTGAAGCAATGTGGAAGGTGTTAAGGATTTATGAAATAGGAGGAAATTTGTTAGAAGCAGTTAAGAGTTTTTATGAAGGGAGCAGAGCATGTGTGAGAGTAGGAAATGGTGAGTTGAGTGAATGGTTTGAGGTAAAGGTAGGTTTGTGACAGGGTTGTGTAATGTCACCATGGCTGTTTAATATGTTTATGGATGGTGTGGTGAGGGAGGTGAAAAGGAGAACTATGGGAAGAGGATTGGGTTTAGTAGGAAAGAATGGTAGAGATTGGGAGTTGAATCAGTTGCTGTTCGCTGATGACACAGCATTGGTGGCGGATTCTGATGAGAAACTGCAGCGGGTAGTCAAAGAGTTTGGTGTGGTTTGTGGAAGGAGGAAACTGAAGGTGAACGTCAATAAAAGTAAAGTAATGGTGTGTAATAGGGGAGAGCATAGGGTGAATCTAGATGTGAGGCTGGAGGGGGAAATATTGGAACAAGTAGAGTGTTTTAAATATCTAGGAGGAACGATAAGCAGGAGTGGAGGTATGGAAGTGGAGGTAAAACAGAGAGTGTGTGAAGGAAGGAAGGTTTTCGGAGCAATGGGAAGTATGTGGAAGACGAGAAATCTCGGAGTGAAAGTAAAAAGTGCACTGTATCAAGGAATTGTTGTGCCAACAGTGATGTATGGGGCTGAGACATGGCTCTGAAGAAAAAGGAGAAAAGAGGGCTGGATGTGATGGAGATGAGCTGCTTGAGGAGTATGTGTGGAGTTACTCGTAGAGACAGATTGAGGAATGAAGAGATACGTAGGAGAGTGGGGCAGCAGGAACATTTGTCAGCCAGAGTGGACAGAAGGGTGCTGAGCTGGTATGGTCATGTTGAACGAATGAGAGATGAAAGGCTTACAAAGAGAATATGTGAGTCAGGTACAAGGGGATATAGAAGCGCAGGAAGACCCCCATTGAGATGGAGAGACTGTGTAAGAAAGGCTTTGGATGATAGAGGAATGACTATAGATCAGGCAGGGGAAGTGGTGGTGGACAGGAGTGAATGGAGAATGCTTGTGAATAGTTGAGTGAACACGTGGTCATTTGGAGTAAGGGGTCGGGCGCAAGTTCGACTAGATAATAGTCCATCAGGCGCCTGGCCCGGGGGGACGATTAATATGAAGGGTGTGTCTGGAAGTGTGGTGGGAGGGCTTGTGGCTTTGGCTCCGCTGCATGTCTGCCTGCCGAGATCGGAACCTCTCCGGGTGGTCAGGGGCCGGGGGAGTGCTGGAGCGACCTTGGTAACCCTGGTCTCTGGGTCTTCTCCTGGGTGACCTGGATGTGTGTGAGTTTGTGTTTTTTATCTGTGTTTATTTTTTGTTTTATGTTGTTTTGGTGTTTTCCCTGTTCTTGCTCTGTCTTGAGTCGGCTACCCCCAAAATGGGGATTGGGTCTGAGCATATAGATAGATAGATAGATTTTATATATATATACCGTATATATTTGTTTTGTTATTCCTGTTCCCCAGGGTGTCTAGCAGATCAGCCCCAAGGTCCTGAGCAAGCCCAAGGCCCATACTTGAGTATTTATATTATTATTATATTTTTTATTTTATTTATTTTATTTATTTTATTTATATATATATATAATATATATATAATATATATATATATATATATATATATATATATATTATATATTGTTACGGCTGGATCGGCAATACATATTCGGGATTCTTGATCGTAGGACAGAAATGGCTTAAGTGACAACGACACGCTCGATTCCAGTCCCAAATACTATATGCTCCAGACAACAAAAGCACCAACGCCCTACAGAGTTATCGTCTACGGTAACGAGGTACCTTAACTCGGCGAAAGTGTACAACAGGGGTAGGCTATGAGGCTAAACTCCCTCAGACATTTATAGGTTACGTTATTACTAAAGAAATGCAATACTCAAGAAACTACGTTAATATTAAGCCTCTAATAATGTAGAATAGAAGCAGGCTAAAGGTATGACAGTGAAATGCTAAATGACAAATGTACACGCCTACTTGAAAGCGCGTGCACTAGAATAACTGTCCCCTACTAACATGCACTAGCATGTAGCATACAAGATGTTCATGATCCAGTAGATACCTAATAATACACATGGGAGGAACATAAATAGTAGTCACTTATTATAATAATGAATCTATACTTGGAATAACTAAAAGGTTGCAGGCAACAGTACTGCGCTGGTAGCCTACTACCGCATAGGCTACTTCGCTTCTCTCACTCTGTCTCCCCTCCGAGTCCGTATGCGCCCTACGCAACAGAACTCCGGACACAGCAGCAAAACGACAGTGCAGTTAATTGATACATGAAAGTATTAATAGTGTTGTCTTGTGTGTGAGTAATGTGTATTGTAAAGTGTTATAGACATATACTTAAAGAGAGCTGCAATGCATAGTAAAATAAAGATATATCCCACTCATCATCCCCATGTGTTCTAGCTAGCAGGCCAAGTCACAGGAACAACGAGTCCCAGCACCGAAAGCGAGAACCCAGGAGAAGACTGTAGAGAACACAAGGACACATAAATTACGTTACTCTACTATACCGGCACTACGAGCGAGCTGTAGTCTCGGGTGCTACACTCGCTCCTGGCTCGGTATGCAAATCAAGGCTAAGTCCTCGTCCCTCTACAGACAACTCCTGGGCATGGTCGGGCTCTTACACATGGCACCAGTCTAGTCACAAATGGGATGATGAGCGGGGCATATAACTCGTGATCATGTAGAACGTTCACCAACTATCCTCATCAAGAAGATCGCTGTTCACATTAACCCCTTAAATCTAATACATGTAAATATATGCTTGTCCTAAGAGTAATACGAGAGGTGAGTGCTGAAACTCCTTTAGGACCTCAAGGGAAGGTTATGCATTTAAATAGAGAGAAGAATGAAATGAGAGTAATGTCGTCAGAGAGAAAGAGTGCAACCGTGAGAAGTTGG
>JBAKBP010028807.1:0-28039 GCA_037953745.1 Lithodes maja | reverse complement strand
CATAAAGGTCACAAGTGCGCCTCAGGGTTAATATGGGGGATTATGGGAGGACCCTCTAGAAACTGGTATGCAAGGATTTTGACCCTTTGGTGTAGGAAGGGCGTAAGTGCTTACTCCTTTGATGGTTGTGGGTGTCCTTCTCATCTTGGCTGAACACTATCTTCCTTTTCTGTGTTTGTTGTGAACAGTAGGAGATTTTAATGTTCTTTCCTGGTGTACTAGGTCATCCCGGTATTAATAGTGGCAACTCGGGCTTGTCTGCTGATGGCTAGGACTGGTGTACTATTAATTTCCTTGGTAATTTGAAGGACACTGGGTACATGTGTTGTTTCCCTGGGCGCGTGTTTCCTGGTTGATATTTCCTCCTTTTCTCCTGTCTTCTCTTTTTCTCTTGTTCCGTTGTTGGTTGCTTCTTGTGTGGAATTTTAGGAATACGGGGCATAGTGAATATTGTTGTAAGTATGTCTTCTTTATGTTCTCCTTCCATTTGTTTTGTTTTTGTTTCTCTCAGATTGGTACGCTTTCCTCGGTGTCCGCCATCTTGCTGTCTTCCTTGGCGGTCGCCATTTTCCTGTCCTGTTGGTACAAGTGTTGTTTCCTTGTGCGTATATTTCTGGCCTGATCTTTCTTCCTTTTCTACTGTCTTCTGTCTTCTCTTCTTCTCTTGTTCTACAGTTCGTTGATGACTGTGGGGCGCTTTGGGAATACGGGGCATGTTAGTTATTTTGGGATGTAGGCTTGTTCTCCTTTCCTTTGTTTGTTATTTTGGGATGTAGGGCTTGTTCTCCTTTCCTTTGTTTGTTATTTTGGGATGTAGGGCTTGTTCTCCTTTCCTTTGTTTGTTATTTTGGGATGGAGGGCTTGTTCTCCTTTCCTTTGTTTTTCTTCTGTTTCCATTTGGCTGGTACGCTTTCTTCGGTGTCCACCATCTTGCTGTCTACTTCGGTGGTCACCATTTTGCTGTCTTGTTCTTCTTTCTTGTTGAGTTTATCCTTCCTCTTTTTCCTGTTGTTGTATGGAAGTATTTCCTTGTGGTTGTCTGGACGTCTTCCTTGGTTGGTGTGTGAAGGTCTTCTTTATTTTCGATTTTTCAATTATACACACAGACAGACACACACATGGTTGCAAAAATATCTTGCAGTTCCACCGACACAATAAATGGTAATCAACCGTTTGAAAATTATGACGCATATTGACAGTTTATGTTGGCTGTCATTACACGATTATGTACAACTTAAGAAGGACCTGTGGGAATTGAAAGGTTGAAAACTAAATCAATTAACCCTCTGACATCCACATATCCTTTCTACTCTGAAGAAAATTCTCTAATATTAGCCAGAATATACTGTCAAAACGCGTGATGATCCTGAAAGTGTTAACCTGTTTACGTTCATAATTTACAGTTTAACAGGAGAGAAATGTTTACTGTTAGCCCTGTTGTAAATTCATGACATGTTGGTGTATTGACTTACATAGACTTACATAGATACACTGGCCACACAGACCTTACGATCCAAACGAGGTGGTCAGGACTTAATTCTAGTAGAGATGGCATATCCGATAGAAAAGGAAAGTTGAAGGAAAGGATAGAAAAGAAGAAGGCTCTCTCCCCACCCTCCGCAAGGATGGCACTCATCTAAACCCTGTGGGTTCAGCACGCATGGGTCGTCTCCTACACGAAGCAGTCCGCAGCCATGGATCAAAAAACGCCATCCGAGAAGAAGCAGCAGTGACATAAATCATCCAACGCCAAGAAAAAAACCGAGGCAACCGAGGACCACCAGCGATAAGGACCGAAGACAGCGAGGACCGAGGACAGCCATGAACATAAATGTAGATCCGACAAGAACCAAAAATATTATTAACACCTTATTAGCGGCCTAGGCGGTTTATTTATATGTACCGCCCAGCGGGGTGTTTTTTAGCCAAAATAGGGCTGTTTATGTGATCATTTTCATGCCTAAATAAGACCCAGAACGTAAAACAAGTATCTATCCCTGAAAGGGCATAAACAGAGCCTTCGAATGACACCATAACGATCCTTTTATGATGGCTAGTTTTCTTGCAATAACCGTGCAACGCGAGTGCAAAAAGCATGAAATTAGGCACTTTCCCCATACAATTCCGTATATAGCTAGTGAGAGAGGGAGGGAGGAGGTGGGATTCATGTCAGTAGGTTCGTCGCGGTGGTCTGGAGCAGTCATACGCTCGCTACTCTCCTGCCACCACTTGTCTCTCTCTCTCAGCAACATTACGTGCTGAAATTGCCACACGACCTATGTCGAGCGCCGCCACATAGTCCAGCTTTATTTAACTCGACTTATGTTGCGCGCCGACAGTTAAGGGTTAAAGAGCGTTCCGTGAGTTCTAAAATAACGAATTTAAAGGTTTTCTATGCAAACGCTCGTAGCATACGCAATAAATTTTCAGATTTAGAGGAGCTAGTGTTTACAGAAAATTATGATGTGATTGGCATAACAGAATCTTGGCTCAATACAGAAGATAGAGACTTTTTAGCTGAGTATTCACTTCCCGGTTATGTAATGTTTGAGAAAAGCCGAATAAATCGAAATGGAGGTGGCGTTTTACTTTATATCAAAGAAAGTCTTAACCCTACCCTCTTGTCAAAACCTCAAATTGTGAACGTCGACGCATCTTTTGTGCTAATAAAGAATAATAAAGGTAAAAATTAATACTTGCATTAATATACAGACCTCCAGCTCAATCAGTGCAAACTGACCGAGAAATTTAAGAACAAATTGCAGATGTAAGTAACTCACAAGATACCGTAATTTTTGGCGACTTAAATTTACCTGTGACCAAGTGGGGCGATACTCTTACTTCACACTCCGGACATGACTTGTATACGAACTTGCAAGAGAGTTCGCTTTATCAATTTGTTCGAACGACGACCCGTGGTAATAACGTTCTTGACATTGTACTTGCAACAAAAGAAGAATTAATAGAGAATTTGAATGTTGGTGATGAATTCAGTAACAGCGACCATCGTACGATAACTTTCACTTTAAAGTTTACTAGTAACGAACCAAATAGTAGCATCGAAAAAGTCCTAATTTCAAGAAAGCAAACTTTCATAAACTTAGAGCTATGTTTAAAGAAACTGACTGGAGCTTTTTAATTAACAATAACGACATAAATACATCTTGGAAGTTATTCGAAACCACTTACCTAAAAGCAGTGCAAGACTGCATACCATCGAAAATACGGCGTCCAGGCCATAATAATAAGCCCAAATGGTGGAGTAAAGATATTTCAAACTGCCTGCTTGCTAAAAAAATTGCTAATGATAGATTAAAATCCTCACAAAATGACGAAGAACGGGTAAAATTTGTAGAGCTACGACGCAAAGCCAAAAAGTTAATTAAGCAAAGTAAAAAGACCTTAGAGTTACATATTGCGAATCAAAGTAAAACAAACCCGAAAGAATTCTATAGTTATATCAGAAAGAAAAAAGCAGTTACTTCAACTGTTGGACCGTTAGTCGATGAAAATGGAGAATACACCTAAGACGAAGTACAAATGAGTAATGCCCTCAATACCTTCTTTGCATCAGTTTTTACAACAGAAAACTTCAGTGATATCCCTACATCATCGCCGATTCAGATTGATAATTCAGATGTTCTAAGCAATATCACCGTTACAGAGAGAGAAGTATTGAATTGTTTAGATAAACTCAAGGTAAATAAAATGCCTGGACCTGATACAATCTCACCTAGAGTTCTAAAGGAAGCTAAGGATGAGCTCTCCAAACCACTGACATTGCTATTCAATGAATCCTTGCAGTCTGGGACTATGCCTGATCAGTGGAAGCTAGCCAACGTAACACCGATATTAAAAAAAGGCAGCAAATCCCTACCCAGTAACTATCGTCCAATTAGCTTAACCTCAATTGTAGTATATACACACATACAGTATACCAACACACTATCTCTCTTGCTGTAAGTTAGACGGTAACCGCCGGTAATATATCAGAACACTTTTTCAACCTGAGCGGGGATTGAACCAGAGTCTGCTGGGTTGGTAGGCAGAGACGTTATCAACTGAGGTAGTGAGACACAAACTGTATCCTACACACACACACACACACACACACACACACACACACACACACACACACACACACACACACATGGTAACTTATGTACACACTTACGGTATTATCTGAACACATACTAGTGTGTTCACAAAGTCTACACACACATACATATATGGTTTATTCACACACATGACAGTCTATACATGCATACACACATGGTGACCTACACACATATCTTCACACCCACTTGGTACATACACGGAAGTCCACACATACATACAATGTCGCCTGCACACATACCTTCACACCCACATAGTACACACACGCACACACCCACACACACATGAAAGTCTACACACATATCTCGACACCCAAATGAAAGCGACACTGACATAAAAATACACACACACACACACACACACTTGCACAGTGTTATATATGAATGGAAGTAACATTATCGCGATTGAATCTATTAACTACGGTCACCGTCTAAAACACACACAAATATAATATATATATATATATATATATTGTTACGGCTGGATCGGCAATACATATTCGGGATTCTTGATCGTAGGACAGAAATGGCTTATGTGACAACGACACGCTCGATTCCAGTCCCAAATACTATATGCTCCAGACAACAAAAGCACCAACGCCCTACAGAGTTATCGTCTATGGTAACGAGGTACCTTAACTCGGCGAAAGTGTACAACAGGGGTAGGCTATGAGGCTAAACTCCCTCAGACATTTATAGGTTACGTTATTACTAAAGAAATGCAATACTCAAGAAACTACGTTAATATTAAGCCTCTACTAA
Organism: Lithodes maja; assembly: GCA_037953745.1. Lineage (NCBI taxonomy): Eukaryota > Metazoa > Arthropoda > Malacostraca > Decapoda > Lithodidae > Lithodes > Lithodes maja. Next base: position 23,162 of record JBAKBP010028807.1, on the reverse strand, counting down.
TGTAGAATAGAAGCAGGCTAAAGGTATGACAGTGAAATGCTAAATGACAAATGTACACGCCTACTTGAAAGCGCGTGCACTAGAATAACTGTCCCCTACTAACATGCATTAGCATGTAGCATACAAGATGTTCATGATCCAGTAGATACCTAATAATACACATGGAAGGAACATAAACAGTAGTCACTTATTGTAATAATGAATCTATACTTGGAATAACTAAAAGGTTGCAGGCAACAGTACTGCGCCGGTAGCCTACTACCGCATAGGCTACTTCGCTTCTCTCACTCTGTCTCCCCTCTGAGTCCGTATGCGCCCTACGCAATAGAACTCCGGACACAGCAGCAAAACGACAGTGCAGTTAATTGATACATGAAAGTATTAATAGTGTTGTCTTGTGTGTGAGTAATGTGTATTGTAAAGTGTTACATACATATACTTAAAGAGAGCTGCAATGCATAGTAAAATAAAGATATAGCCCACTCATCATCCCCATGTGTTCTAGCTAGCAGGCCAAGTCACAGGAACAACGAGTCCCAGCACCGAAAGCGAGAACCCAGGAAAAGACTGCAGAGAACACAAGGACAGATAAATTACGTTACTCTACTATACCGGCACTACGAGCGAGCTGTAGTCTCTGGTACTGCACTCGCTCCTGGCTCGGTAGGCAAATCAAGGCTAAGTCCTCGCCCCTCTCCAGACAACTCCTGGGCATGGTCGGGCTCTTACACATGGCACTAGTCTAGTCACAAATTGGATGATGAGCTGGGCATATAACTCGTGAACATGTAGAACGTTCACCAACTATCCTCATCAAGAAGATCGCTGGTCACATTAACCCCTTAAATCTAATACATGTAAATATATGCTTGTCCTAAGAGTAATACGAGAGGTGAGTGCTGAAACTCCTCTAGGACCTCAAGGGAAGGTTATGCATTTAAATAGAGAGAAGAATGAAATGAGAGTAATGTCGTCAGAGAGAAAGAGTGCAACCGTGAGAAGTTGGGAGAGAGGGCAAGGGATGTTAGAATCTCAAAGGTTCTAGGCAACCTGATCATGGAACACACAGCGAGCCTCCAGGCAATGTGCAGTACGACAACATGGGCAGCCCAGGCAGCATAGGCAGGCGGCAATGGACTACCAACCCTGTCGCGCCTAGCTATAAGCGCAAGGCTGCCAACCGGTCCATACGTCTGGCAACCACCCCCCCGGCAGCGTGGCGCATTGCTACCCTCTCGCTCTGAAGCCCAACTCACTCTCTCTCTCTGAACTCCCATTGTCTTATCTATCAACTTCTCTATTGATACTACATATTAAATGGAAGGTCTCGACATGGCTTAAAACAAAACCCACCACTGGTTAGCACATGACGAGACCTTTGCAGAGATACAAAGAACATAGTTATACGTTGTCACACTCAATATAGGCAGCCAGCACGGTACAGCGGTACAGAGGTACCGCACAGTGGCGGTACAGTGGAGTACCAAGGAGTACAATCAGGTTGCGTTGCCACGCACTGGGTGCGTCACAATATATATATATATATATATATATATATATATATATATATATATATATATATATATATATAATTATATATACGGTATATAATTATATAATACTACTAATAATGTTCCCACTATCGTCCTTATCTTAACCTTATATTCCCATTGTAGGGTGTTAAACCAGGACAATGTTGTTTGAGCAATTCAGTACCGGTGACATCTTTTTCATTATATTCTGGCAACTATTATACAATGTTATTCAGCTTAGGAAAGACACCTACCAATTAATCCTTTTAGCTACCATAGGCTATATCTTTTCTAGGCTTTATAAAATCGTCTAAATGTACCTGAAATCAAATAAAAGAAGCCGTCACCGGTACTGAAAGGGTTAAAGACTGAGTAAGTATGGGAGGTAATACAGGATAATATATAGGAAGCTGTGTGGCTTTGGTCATATAATCATAATGGGAACTATGGTGTATAACTCTAACTTTATATGTTTAACCCTTGTCTAGCGGGGCCGGACTTAACCCTTTGGTGCACCTATAGTTTCCAATCAAAGTTTTTCCCACTCCCAAAGTATATCTCAGCTCACTCAGAGACAGTGTTGTGCCCGGCGATAATTTGTTTCTGTGACGTTTTTATCCACCAAAAAATCTTTGTATTTAGATTAATGAGGTACCATCGGCTTCTCTATTGATTGAACTTGAAGATAAGCGAATACAAACATAGAATAAATACAAAACAACCACATTGGGGCACTCCGAAATAAGAATTGTAAAAAAAAAAGTAAATACCTTATCTCCAACTCGCGCTAGCTCAATATTTTGCCCGCAACATTTTTGATTTGCATACAAATTTGGAAGCGGAATTTAATGAGGATTCCACTGGTAACTTCAGAATTACTATAAACCAAATAGTTACTGAGATACACGAATAAACGTGAAAGTATCGAAACACAGATTGAGCTGTACTCTGCTCCCTTCCCAGCCAGCCGTGAGTAAACGGTTAAACTGAGGGAGTTGCCAATTATATCCATTGAACTAGATGTAATACTTAATATCTATGCCCAATATGACGCGCGTAAGACGAAAACTTTATTTTTGGCGAATATTTTTAAGTTTAATGACTCTTAATGAGTCATCGTGCGCCTAGGAAAAAAATACCTAATGACTCTGAACGAGTCATCGTGCGCCAAAGGGCTAAGTCGGTCTAGAGAAGAAAAGACTATGTGGTGGGGACTGACTTAAGGCGGTGTGCAATTCTGAGCAATATTTGGCTCTGAGAGAGAGACGAGCGGTGGGAGGAGCGTAGATCGGCTCTGACCGTTCGGCACGGCTCCCGCGCCAGCACTGGGCCCTACTCCACACACACCCACACTCACTGCCTCGCTGCACATTGAATTATGTAAGGAAATTACCGTATTTTAGGGATTTTTCCTTCGTATTGCACGATCGTTACAAGAGAACGCGTGGTCGTAGAAGGATGGTTCTGGTGTCATTGGAAAGCTCAATTATCGCCCTTTCAGGGATACATAATTGTATTACGCTCTGGTTCTTGTTTATGCATGAAAAAGAGCACGGAAACAAGGTCGTTTAGGGTAAAACCACCCGCTTGGCGGGTAGTAGAAGTTACTGACGGGCCCGCTCGCAAGGCGTTAAGGGGAGGTATTTGTATTTCTATGAACCCTCACATCCCTCATGTTAAGCCCCATTAGTTTTGAGACTTTAAGATGATCGCTCCATTAGTTTTGCGATTTTAAGACGTGTCGCCTTATTTATTTTTCAATATCAAGACTTGTTTTGCTTTACATTGGGGAGATTGTAGAACCAATCGATCAGGGCAATACGCAGGGGAGGCTTCATAGGCATGTGATAAGGAGTTGCTAGAACTCCTGTGTCATTTGTCTGGCTTCCCGCACTGTTTCTGTTTGTGTCTCACCTACATAGACAGTAATCCAGGTAGCTCTCAATAAACATCTCTTCATAGCCATTTGTTACACAAAACAAGCACACCACTCTCCGTTCCAATGTAATACAAAAAAAACAAAAATCAAGGCGAGCGATATGGTAGCGAACCAGTAATTTGGTAGGAATCGGTGTTCGGGCAGGATTTTTTTCTACTGAAAAGTGTAAAACAACTTTTCAAAGGATTTTTTTTTTTTTTTTTTAATTGTGATACAGGTTTATGGATCAGACTAAAAACACTATATAAATATAGTTATATAAATATATTTACGTAAATATTTATATAACAAATATATATAAATTATAATATACAAATAAGAATAGGAAATCAAATCTCCCCCATCCCCCTTCCCCCATAATAATAATACTAGCAACAAAGGAATTAGTTTTAAGACTAGTTATAAAGTGTATTATTTGCCAGAGTGGTTCCCAACCCGTACCATCCCGGTTAACACCCACAGGTTATACTGCCCCAAACAACCTGTCAAACCAGAACCATTAGGATTTAAGGGGGGTACTGCTTGGTTAATGGTCTATATATGTATATATTTTATATATTTTATTAGTTTCCTCCCTAGACTTCCATCAAGCTTAAAAAAATACCCCCTAGACACCCCTTCAAGACAACATTGTACATTGTTCGATAGAAAAATACCCCCTAGACACCCCTTCAAGACAACATTGTACATTGTTCGATAGAAAAATACCCCCTAGACACCCCTTCAAGACAACATTGTACATTGTTCGATAGAAAAATACCCCCGAGACACCCCTTCAAGACAACATTGTACATTGTTCGATAGAATAATACCCCCTAGACACCCCTTCAAGACAACATTGTACATTGTTCGATAGAAAAATACCCCCTAGACACCCCTTCAAGACAACATTGTACATTGTTCGATCGAAAAATACCCCCTAGACACCCCTTCAAGACAACATTGTACATTGTTCGATAGAAAAGTACCCCCTAGACACCCCTTCAAGACAACATTGTACATTGTTCGATAGAAAAATACCCCCTAGACACCCCTTCAAGACAACATTGTACATTGTTCGATAGAAAAATATCCCCTAGACACCCCTTCAAGACAACATTGTACATTGTTCGATAGAAAAATACCCCCTAGACACCCCTTCAAGACAACATTGTACATTGTTCGATAGAATAATACCCCATAGACACCCCTTCAAGACAACATTGTACATTGTTCGATAGAATAATACCCCCTAGACACCCCTTCAAGACAACATTGTACATTGTTCGATAGAAAAATACCCCCTAGACACCCCTTCAAGACAAAATTGTACATTGTTCGATAGAATAATACCCCCTAGACACCCCTTCAAGACAACATTGTACATTGTTCGATAGAATAATACCCCCTAGACACCCCTTCAAGACAACATTGTACATTGTTCGATAGAAAAATGTCCCGGTTCCTCTTAAAATTACAGACTCCCTATCGCTCGCCAGGAAAAAATCGACACATATATGGCACGAAAGGTCTTGAAATTGACATCGAAATGGAGCGAAAGGTATTAAAATCGCCAAATTAAAAGAAGGAACGTCTTAAAATCTCAAAACTAATATGGTAAACACGAGGGAGAAGGGGGTTCATAAAAGTGAGTAGTACCCCCTTAAGACTGGAATGAATCCCAGACGGAACACAGGAACATTATTGTAAAATTGCATTATTTTACCTATTACCGGGTATCACTGAAAATTCCGTTCGCAGCTATATTTGCTACTATCTTGCTTTACTGTTCAATTTGTGTTGTGTTTCATCGTTATTTATCATGTTAGTAGAGGAACATTTGCATTACCTTACCCTAACCTAACCTAACCTAATTTAATTTAGCTTCCAAACCTCCACTAACTAACATAACTGGCTTGTTTATCATTACCATAGCCAGAACATAGCCGGTATACTGAAGGGGATAAACAGGAAAAAAGGTACCGTAATGAAAAGACTCTATATCTAACAGGTTGAAATATATAGGACAAATATAAGGTGTACCAGACAGCTTGACAAAAACTTAAATATAATATTATACTCACGATTTTCCACAAGACAGGGAACACCATCTTACCTGAGTGGAGACAAACAACATAGGATTAGATAAATAAAATAATACATTTGACGATTAAATGAATGAAACAATAGTAAAATCAAATATCAATTAAACACATAATACACATTGGTTAAACTAACAAAATTAAACACGTACTATAACAATTCTTCAATGAAAGGGTATTGTGTATACATTTCATTCTGGCTATCATTAGACAATTTTAATAAGGTTTTGAAGGCCCTCTAAGAATCAAAAGAGATGAGGTACATAACACCCAAACTTTTGAGCCCAAAATCCCTTTCTAAAATAAATAAATCGTCTACTGTTAGCCAGAATACAAGGCAGAAATGAGTCCTGCAATACTGAAGGGGTTGATTATCTACTAAAACTTATAGAAATATGAATACTGATAACTAGTCCCATTATGTCTATCTCCTAACATTTATCACCTACTTTTAAGTACATTGCCAATAAAAAAAGAGAGGGAGAGAGAGCAAGAGCGAGAGAGAGAGAGGAACACAAACATGAAATGAAGCCCTCTCCACTGATCACCAACCTCTCACTACACAGACCCTCACGCCACCTACCGTGCTTTTCATTCACTAGATACTTCCACCTACTGAATATTTAGAATAGGCTACAAGGATATTCATACTGCACAATGATACTATATTGTAAACAGCAAGAGTGGTTATTATGACGTGTTGATGGTCTTTATGGTAATGTACTGACACTTAATACAGCACAAACTCCATCACAATAATATCTTACCCTGATATAGTGGGATTTGAATTTGGGACCCTAAGGTTACCATCTTCAAGACCAAGACCATTAAACCACACCTATATTTTGTCTATGTGGATGAGGGAGGCAACAGGTAAAACTGCCTTCGACGAGTGCCTCCCCCAGAGTTGAAAGAGTGGCAGGGCCTACATCAAGGAATGTACGAGCCAAAATGCCTGGACACACTGAATTTGAAGCAAGTTAAGTCATAGGATGAGGGAACGATGGATTCAGGGAAAGAGTTCAAGAGCTCAGCTTTTGAGTAGAAGAAAGACTGAGAATATCGTTTCACTCTTGAGTTGGAAAGTTGCACAGAGTAGGGATGGGACTGTGTTGCAAGATGGGTGCTACATGTTCTGTGTAGAGGAGTCGGTATACAGTGAGAGAACTCTGAGTAACACCTACCCTCGTGTATGTGTGTGGGAGGGTGTTCATGAGAGAGAGAGAGAGAGAGAAAGTATAAAGAGAAGCTTTATACTGTAGACTTCATCAAAGTGCTTACTGTCTCTCTCAAACCCACTCAAGTTCTCTGGATGCATCGAAGGTGTGGGGGGGGGGGGGGGGCGGGTGATGCAGTAGGTATACCAAGTTTATATAATATTATGCAAAATAAATCATAAGAAAAACTGGTGCCAAAATAAGAAACAACAATTAACATATTTAACTTACCTGGTCTCTGGGTCTTCTCCTGGGTGACCTGGATGTGTGTGAGTTTGTGTTTTTTATCTGTGTTTATTTTTTGTTTTATGTTGTTTTTGTGTTTTCCCTGTTCTTGCTCTGTCTTGAGTCGGCTACCCCCAAAATGGGGATTGGGCCTGAGCATATAGATAGATAGATAGAACTTACCAAACGATAAACATTGTACTCAATAACAAATAAGTGGAAGTACATAGTTATGTTGCAGAAACTGTTTAAGGGGGGTCACCAGCTTATTTTATTGTTCTCTACTTTTCTCTCTTTCCCTGGCTTGTATCCATTCGGCCCCATTCAGCCATCTGTTTTAAGACGTTTATCCCCATCCAGGTGTCGATTTTCGTTATCGCGAGCCAGCATTGTATGGAGAAATCCGGCTTCGAGAAATTTTTCTATCGAAAAATGTGCAAATTTAGCTGGCTGTCAAAACAAATAATATACAGTATATACTGGCTCGCTACCGCTCGCCAGGACAATATTGACACTTGGATGGGGTAAACGTCTTAAAACAGTAGGCTGAATGGGGCCGAGTGGATAAAAGCCAAAGAGAGAGGGAGAGAAAGAGAAAAAAAGCGAGGTGGCTCCCTTAACAATAAATTCTGCAAATATACCCTTACTCAGTATTTGTTATTTGTTCATGTAGAATATACGAAGCACAGAGAGAGAGAGAGAGAGAGAGAGAGAGAGAGAGAGAGAGAGAGAGAGAGAGAGAGAGAGAGAGAGAGGAGGGGGGAGAGTGACTCTCTCAAAACCGTGGAGATCTATCTATATTAGATTAAGTTCGATAATTACGAATACTCCTGCGCGCGTTCTCTCTATCTCTCTCTCCTCTCTAAACATCCCACCTAGACTGATCAGCCGCCCCGTAATTAAAGGCGTCTCAGGTAGCGCTTCAGTGAGAGAGAGAGAGAGAGAGAGAGAGAGAGAGAGAGAGAGAGAGAGAGAGAGAGAGAGAGAGAGAGAGAGAGAGAGAGAGACAGATGCCTAATAACACTAAGACAGTAAAGGCAGTGCTTGTAATAGCTAACCATTATTACGTTATAGAAAAACAATATATCTAATTACTATACACGAACCAACAGTCTCCAGGAACTCTAGCCTCTATAGCCCCAAAATGGCTAGAACAAATGGGCTGTAAATTGCCACACCAATTTTTCCTGGCTGACCCTTCCCACATGTATGTGGTGGATTACTCTAGTCGTTTGTGAGTTATAGAGTACAAAGGAGTACAAAGGAAATCAAGCAACAACAGTTATAGTGACCCTTCTAGGCTGCTTGTCCTCCAAACACTGAGGATCGTGTCCAAACAGTGGTTTAGAGTGGGTAAGGGAACATTGGAAAGGGAACTACTGCCCTGGAACTAATGTCCGTGGCAGGATTAGGAAGTTAGTAGGGGACAGAGAGAGAAAGAGAGAGAGAGAGAGAGAGAGAGAGAGAGAGAGAGAGAGAGAGAGAGAGAGAGAGAGAGAGAGAGAGAGAGAGAGGGGGATACACAAAAACAAAGGGTTGAGTAGAGGGAGAAAAATTGGAAATGCAGGCTAACACAAAAGAGGAAAGAAAGATTGAGAAAAGGGGACAGATAAAACGAGAGAAGGGGAGCAAGGGAGAGAGGACGAGAGGATAGAAGGAAGAAATAAAAAACAGAGAGGGATGAACATATAAACAGAAAACAATAAAGAATAATGCAATCAAAAGAGGATAAGATTACAAGGAGAGGATGGTGTAGATGATGGAGATACAAAGTAGAAGTAGGAGTAGATATGAGAGAAGGAAGGAGATGAATGAAAGAGAACAGACAGAAGGGCGAATGATAAGGAGGAGATGTGTGACGGAGAGATTCAGATTCAGATTATTTGTTTTCCATTTAATATACAATGGCTGTTCATACAATAAAATTATCTTAAACAAATTGCATGATACATAATGCATCATAATCTTACACAACCAGTGTCGGTAAGAATGTACAAAGAAATAGTTCCAACCTAAAATAGATTAAAAATATATATAACATGTGTGAAGACGAGGATGGAGAGAGTAATGATTAAGGGTAAGCGGGGATGAAGCCAAAACAAAATTATAAATCAAAATATTATATAGAAACAGAGAAAATAGATAGATAAACATGGACAAGAAAGACAAAGGAAAGAAGAGAAAGATAAAAACAAAAAACAAGAGAAACAAAATTCAGAAAAGAAAGATTAATACTGAAAATAAAGACAAAGGGAAGAAGAGAAAGATTAACAGAAAAGAAAGCATAAAGAAAGAAAAGAAAGACTGAAAGAAGATAATAGGCTAATTAACACAGAAAAGAAAGCCAAAATAAAGAAGAGAAAGACTGAAAGAAGCTAAAGATAAACACAGACAATATAAATAGAAAGAATATACAACAAACAGAAAGAAAGAAAATGAAACAAAGAAGAGCGTTTAACACAGACCAAAAATAAACCGAAAGAGTAAAAACAGGAATAATAATTTAAAAAATCAAGGTCTATAAAAAAAAGGGTAAAGAGGGAGGAAGAAGGTAAACAGGGGAGAGATGGAAGGATGAATGACGAGAGGAGGGGAGGAGGGAAAGAGAAAAAATAGGAAAGAAGGCTGGAAAGAGGGGGGGGGGGAGTGTGTAAGGGAGAAAAGAGAGAGAGAGAGAGAGAGTACAAAGGAGTACAAAGGAAATCAAGCAAAAACAGATCTAGTGACCCTTCTAGGTTGCTTGTCCTCCAAAACACTGAGGATCAAGTGTCCAAACAGTGGTTTAGAGTGGGTAAGGGAACATTGGAAAGGGAATTACTGCCCTGGAACTAATGTCCGTGGCAGGATTAGGAAGTTAGTAGGGGACAGATGGGTTAGTAACTGAGGGGGGGATAAAATAAAGTTATTCATTTACAAACGCAGTCAGTTTGATGCGAGATATTTGTCTAGGCGGAGTTTAAATTAATCAACGGTGATGCAGTCTATAACGTTCGGGAAAGCCCATTCCACAAGTTGACAACTCGATTGAAGAAGAAATTCTTAGATTCGTGTGAGTTAAAAGATTTACCAATAATTTTGCAACCGTTTCCCCGCGTGTAATAGATTGGTCGATAGTGAAGTACTTACTACAGTTCATATTGTCGATGCCTTTGATGATTTTGAACACTTGAATTAAGTCACCTCTTAATCTGCGCTGGGTTAAAGGAAATAGATTTAATTCTCTAAGACGCTCTTCGTATGGTTTGTTCTTTAGGCTAGGTATCATTTTGGTAACTACGTTGAACTCGTTCTAGCTTGTTTATATCTTTTTGGTAATAAGGGCACCAGGATTGAACGCAGTATTCCAGAAGAGGGCGGACTAAGGAATTGTAAAGGGTTAGGATAACTTCTTTGGATTTATGCTCAAATGACCTGCCTATAAAGCCAATTATTTTGTTTGCCTTCTTAACAACTTCTGAACATTGTTGACTCGGTTTTAGGTTACTCGATATTGTTACTCCCATATCGGTTTCTCTGTTACATCTTAAGCTGAGTGCCATTCATCGAATAGTTTGCTTTCTCATTTAGGTATCCGATATGTAGTACTTTACATTTATCGGCATTGAAACTCATTTGCCAAATTTGGGCCCAACATGACAAATTATCTAGATTGTGTTGCATATCGTCAACTTGTTCTTTTGAGAGTACGCTCTTTGCAATTTTTGTATCGTCATCAAATTTTGAGATTGTACAGGTGAGACCCTCATCTATGTCGTTGATGTCAATTAGAAAGAGAATTGGTCCTAGTACCGATCCCTGGGGTACCCCGCTACTTACATTGGTCCATTTAGATGCCTTACCGTTTATGAATACTCTTTGCTTTCTGTCGCTGAGCCAATTTTCTATCCATTTCAACACACCGTCTTGTATTCCATGCGCTTTTAGTTTTAGCAGTAATCGTTTGTGGGGAACTTTGTCAAAGGCCTTTTGAAAATCAAGGTATATAATATCTACAGCTTTACTCTCATCGTAGAGGTTGAGGATATCGTGGAAGAAGTCTAAGAAGTTTGTTAAACAGGAACGTTTTTTACGAAAGCCGTGTTGAGTATCTTTAAGTATGTTATTTTCCTCTAAGTGATTTACGAGTCTGTCTCGTATGACCGTTTCTAGCATTTTACATATAACTGAGGTTAAGCTAATTGGACGATAGTTACTGGGTAGGGATTTGCTGCCTTTTTTTAATATCGGTGTTATGTTGGCTAGCTTCCACTGATCGGGCATAGTTCCAGACTGCAAGGATTTAATGAATAGTAATGTCAGTGGTTTGGAGAGCTCATCCTTAGCTTCCTTTAGAACTCTAGGCGAGATTGTATCAGGTCCAGGCATTTTATTTACCTTGAGTTATCTAAACAATTCAATACTTCTCTCTCTGTAACGGTGATATTGCTTAGAACATCTGAATTATCAATCTGAATCGGCGATGGTGTAGGGATATCACTGAGGTCTTCTGTTGTAAAAACTGATGCAAAGAAGGTATTGAGGGCATTACTCATTTGTACTTCGTCTTTGGTGTATTCTCCATTTTCATCGACTAACGGTCCAACAGTTGAAGTAACTACTTTTTTCTTTCTGATATAACTATAGAATTCTTTCGGGTTTGTTTTACTTTGATTCGCAATATGTAACTCTAAGGTCTTTTTACTTTGCTTAATTAACTTTTTGGATTTTGCGTTGTAGCTCTACAAATTTCAGCCGTTCTTCGTCATTTTGTGAGGATTTTAATCTATCATTAGCAAATTTTTTAGCAAGCAGGCAGTTTGAAATATCTTTATTCCACCATTTGGGCTTATTATTATGGCCTGGATGCCTAATTTTCGATGGCATGCAGTCTTGCACTGCTTTTAGGTAAGTGGCTTCGAATAACTTCCAAGATGTATTTATGTCGTTATTGTGAATTAAAAAGCTCCAGTCAGTTTCTTTAAACATAGCTCTAAGTTTATGGAAGTTTGCTTTCTTGAAATTGGGACTTTTTCGATGCTACTATTTGGTTCGTTACTAGTAAACTTTAAAGTGAAAGTATCGTACGATGGTCGCTGTTACTGAATTCATCACCAACATTCAAATTCTCCATTAATTCTTCTTTTGTTGCAAGTACAATGTCAAGAACGTTATTACCACGGGTCGGCGTTCGAACAAATTGATAAAGCGAACTCTCTTGCAAGTTCGTATACAAGTCATGTCCAGAGTGTGAAGTAAGAGTATCGCCCCACTTGGTCACAGGTAAATTAAAGTCGCCAAAATTACGGTTATCTTGTGAGTTACTTACATCTGCAATTTGTTCGTAAAATTTCTCGGTCAGTTTGCACTGATTGAGCTGGAGGTCTGTATATTAATGCAAGTATTATTTTTGTACCTTTATTATTCTTTATTAGCACAAAAGATGCATCGACGTTCACAATTTGAGGTTTTGACAAGAGGGTAGGGTTAAGACTTTCTTTGATATAAAGTAAAACGCCACCTCCATTTCGATTTATTCGGCTTTTCTCAAACATTACATAACCGGGAAGTGAATACTCTGCTAAAAAGTCTCTATCTTCTGTATTGAGCCAAGATTCTGTTATGCCAATCACATCATAATTTTCTGTAAACACTAGCTCCTCTAAATCTGATAATTTATTGCGTATGCTGCGAGCGTTTGCATAGAAAACCTTTAAATTTGTTATTTTAGAACTCACGGAACGCTCTTTAATAATATTTTTGGTTCTTGTTGGATCTACATTTATGTTCATGGCTGTCCTCGGTCCTCGCTGTCTTCGGTCCTTATCGCTGGTGGTCCTCGATTGCCTCTGTTTTTTTCTTGGCGTTGGATGATTTATGTCACTGCTGCTTTCTTTTCGGATGGCGTTTTTGATCCATGGCTGCGGACTGCTTCGTGTAGGAGACGACCCATGCGTGCTGAACCACAGGGTTTAGATGAGTGCCATCCTTGCGGAACAGAGTAGGCTGGTTGTAGAAGTTGTCCCAGAGGTTGATGAATTCAACTTCTTCCTCTCAGACACAAAATATTTTAGTCGGCTATTTGTGCTGAAGGCCTTGTCGTAGAATTTGTCAGGTGCGTCGATCTTGGGGAGAATGCCTGAGATGATGATATTCCTTGACTTGTTTTTGTAGTGCTGGATCATCTTGCGATATTTCTCCACCACCTCTTCGGATCTGGTGCGCATGACGTCATTTGAACCAGCATGGATGACAAAAAGGGTATTTTCATTTGCATCCTTTGTGGTATCTTCGAAGGCTTCCACAATGTCCTCCAGTCCACCTCCTGGGATGCAAAATCTTTTTCGTTGATTTGGGACTCTGTCGCGGAACTCTTTGACCTGTCCTCGTAGGATGGAATCCCCAACGAGCCTGGTCTCTTCTGGTTCGTCTTCCATCTCTACCAATATCTCAAATCTGTTTGACATTGTGACTGTAGAAGAGACCTTTTCTGCGTTGGCCGTGCACCGTTCCTCACTGGTGTAAATCCGGAAACCTGTGGTGGTGGGACTCTACGTACAGGTCGGGGAGACGAGTGGTTAGAACGGGGGCGAGGGGTTGGTACTGTTCGTGCTAGCAGGCTTCTTGCACGAGTAGTGGGGGAGAGACTAAGGTGAACAGGGTGGCTGTCCTGGTTTGATGTCGGCTCAGGTTCGTCCAGAAGCATCTGCTGCAGTGTCTACTGCAGGTGTTGGATTGTTGGCAGATGACGTTGGGGCGGTGGTGGATGCTGGAGTTGAAACAATTGGAGTTAGTGATACTCCAACGTTGAGTGTTACAAACTCTTGGAGTGATTCCAGCTTCCTGGTGAGGGCGTTGATCTTGTTGTGCGCTTCAACCACAGGTTAATGTTCAAGAGTGTTTTGCCTACTTACTTAAAATAAGGTATAGCCAAATCGACCTATATCATACTGTTGGAATGGTTGTGGTTGTGAATGTTTGTCTGTAACCAGTGTAATATATACAGTGTGTGAGTGCAAGGTGGCATGTTATCATACTGTTGGAATGGTTGTGGTTGTGAATGTTGTCTGTAACCAGTGTAATCAGCTCGATCATGATGGTCAGGTGTAAGCATTTGCAACGTAAAATGCGGCACTAGAGAAGGGGCACATGAGGTTGAGTATTATTTATTATTATTGAATTAATATATATACTGTATATATAATGTATATATAGTATTATAGAATATAATATATACTATAATACTATATATATACATTATATATACAGTATATTATATATACGATTTGAAATCTTGAAAAATTCTTTAGTAAATCACGATTTACTCAATACATTAACAAATGGCAGTTACATCCCTTTGGACTATGTTTTTTTTTTTTTTTCGATGTGATTGAGGGAGGCAAAAGGCATAACTGCCTATAGCGAGTGCCTCCCCCATAGTTGAAAGAGTGACAGGGCCAAAATCAAGGGACGTTCGAGCCAAAATGCCTGGACACACAGAGTTTGAAGCAATTTTTAGTCATAGGAAGAGGGAAAGTGATTCTGGAAGAGAGTTCCAGAGCTCAGCTGTTGAGTAGAAGAAAGTTTGAGAGTAACGTTTCACTCATGGGTTGGAGAGTTTCACAGAGTAGGGGTGGGATTGAGTTGCAAGACGGGTACCACGTGCCCTACGTAAAGGAGGTGGTATGCACTGGGATAGCTCTGAGGAACACTGATTATTATAGTAGCGATAGAATAGCGAGAGAGATGCAACATTGCGGCGGAGAGAGAGAGATTGCAGAGAGTTGGTGAGTGGACGGGGAGTTAATGATACGAAAGGCCTTCCTTTCAACTTGATCTAGGAGGCGGTGTGAGAGGAACCTCCCCACACATGTGAACAATACTCAATACAAGGGTGCACTATGCCCCTGTACAGAGCAAGAAGCTGTGAAGGGGAAAAGAACCCTCTAAGGCGGTTGAGCACACCCAGCTTCTGGAGGCTGCCTTAGCAAGACTGGTAATATGGTCCTTCCAAATGAGAGCAGAAGAAACAGAGACACCAAGAATATTGAGAGAAGATGAAGGATTGATTTTTGTATTGTTGAAGAATAAGGGATAGTCCGCTGGGAGATCCTGACGGGTAGATAGATGGAGAAATTGGGTTTTGGAAGCATTAAAGTTAACAAGGTTTTCTCTGCCCCAATTGGAAATAGTATTTAGATCAGAATTTAAGAGTTCTATGGCTTCATTACGTTTGTCGTTGAGGGATTGCTGGCTGGGGCGTTCTGAAAAACTAATGGAGTAGTGTAAGGTTGAGTCGTCTGCGTATGAATGGATGGGAATTAAGGTACAGTTAAGGAGATCATTTATAAAAATTAGAAAGAGAATAGGAGATAGGACAGAGCCCTGAGGAACACCAGAGTTTATAGGGTGAGGAAGTGAACAATGGCCGTCCACAACCGCGGCTATGGAACGGCCGGAAAGGAAATTAGAGACAAAGGCACAAATGGAGGGATAGAAACCGAAGGAGGGTAGTTTAGAAATTAAAGATTTATGCCAGACTCTATCGAAGGCTTTCGATATGTCTAGTGCAATAGAAAAAGTCTCACCGAAGTCCCGAAAGGAGGATGACCAAGAGTTAGTAAGATATGAAAGAAGATCACCAGTAGAGCGACCCTTAAGGAAGCCATACTGGCGATCTGAGAGCAGATTATGAGAAGAGAAATGCTTAAGAAATTGGGAAGCAAGAATAGTTTCAAAAACTTTAGAAAGACAAGAGATGAGAGCAATCGGACGATAGTTGTCACCCTTCTTTGGGACAGGTTGAATGTGAGCAAACTTCCAGCATGAAGGGAAGACGTTAGAGGATAGACAGAGACGAAAGAGTTTGCCTAGGCAGGGAGTCGGCACGGATGCACAGTTTTTGAGAACAACAGGAGGAACACTGTCCGGACCGTACGCCTTATTAGTGTTAAGCCCAGAGAGGGTAGAAAGTACATCTTTAGAAGTGATTAGGATATTAGGCATAAGTAAGAGAGAGGAGGCGGGAGAGGGAGGAATAGCACCGGAATCATCCAAGGTGGAGTTTCTAGCAAAAGTTTGAGCGAAGAGTTTAGCTTTGTCAGAGGAAGAAGTGATGGTTGTGCCATCAGAGTGGGAAAGGGGAGGGAAAACGAGGAAGAGAAATTGTTGGAAAGGTTTTTGGCTAGATGCCAGAAAGCTTGGGAAGAGCTAGAGTTCGATAGTTCAGTGCATTTATTATTGATGAAAGAGTGTTTGGCAAGTCGAAGAACAGATTTGGCTTGATTCCGGGCAGAAACATATGAAGAATGAGAGTCTTGAGTTTTAAGGCGTCGGTACCGTTTGAATGCTTCCTCCTTATTGCGGACAGCAGTAGAACAGGCGTGAGTAAACCAATATTTTTTAGCATTAGTCTGAGAGAAAGAGAATGGAATGTATGCTTCCATGCCCGATAGGATTACCTCGGTAATGCGTTCAGCACTCTCCGAGGGTCCTCGGCCACGGAAGCAGAAATAATTCCATGGGAAATCAAAGAAGTACTGCCGAAGAGCCTCCCAGTCGGCAGCGCGAAAGTGCCACAAGCGCCGCCGGATAGGAGGATCGGGTGGCCGTACTGGAGAGAATAGGACAGGTGACAGAGATAAGTTTATGGTCGGAGGAACCCAAAGGAGAGAAAAGATCGACAGTATAAGAAGAAGGGTTAGAAGTTAGAAACAGGTCAAGAATGTTGGGCCGATCTCCGATGCGATCCGGGATATGGGTGGGTTGCTGAACTAACTGCTCTAGGTCATTTAGGATAGAAAAGACATAGGCTTGTTCACCAGGTGGATCAGTAGTGTGAGAGAGAGCCATTGGCGGTGGTGAACGTTGAAATCTCCTAAGATGGAGATTTCTGAGAAAGGAGAAATGGATAGAATGTGTTCCACTGTAGAGTTTAGATAGTCAAAGAATTTGGGAAAGTTGGTAGAGTTAGGGGAAAGATAGACAGCACAGAAATATTTAGTAAGAGAATGACAGGAAAGTTTGAGCCATAAAGTTGAGAATTCAGAGGAGTCGAAATCGGGAACACGAGAGCAAGTGAGTTTGTTGTGCACATATTTTTTTTTTTTTTTTTAAGAGACAATGAACGGAGGAAGGAAAAACACAGATAAAACAAAAAGGTCCATGTGCCCTAAAGGCATCCTCCATTCATAAAATGTTTGTAACAACTGGATTTAAACATTTGTAGATTGTAAGTTTGTGGAAAGCAATTCGAGGGAAGTGAATTCCAAAGAGTAGTAGCTCTGGGGATAAATTAATTCTGATAAGCAGAAGTTCTGCATTGTGGAGAGAAAGTGTAAATTCATGGGCGCTCTCAGCCGCCCTAGTTCTACGGGGAAAGATGTGGAGAGGCGGCACAATTGAAGCAAGTTCCTCGGAACAATTGCTGTGAAAATATCTGTAGAAAAATGCAAGGGATGCAAAGTTTCTTCGTATGGATAATGTAGGAAGGTCCTCTGTGATTGCAGGGTTATTGATTAATCTAATAGCTTTATTTTGAATTTTGTCCAACTGCCTCAATGCAACCACTCCACTTCCACCCCCAGAGGTGAACAGTAATCCATCTGAGAACGCACATAACTTTTATATATCACGGCCAACTGCTCGTCAGTGAAGAATTCTCGAACTCTGTACAGGAGTCCCAGTTTTTTAGAGGCATTCTTAGCAATGCTTCTAACATAATGTGTCCAGCTCAAGTTAGTAGTTAATGTTACACCGAGAATGTCAATACTAGGGGAAGTGGGAATATTTACATCATTAAAAAATATATGGGAGTCAGTGAGATTCTGTCGGTTAGAAAATTGAATGTACTTGGTTTTCTGTGCATTAAAGAAAACTAGATTCTTTTGTCCCCATCCATTAATTCTAGAAAGGTCCTGGTTCAGAGAAATTGCAGTGTTTATTTTTGAATTTATAAGATCGGGTGGGTGAAAGAATTGGTAAATGTGAAGGAACTGTGGAGTGTTGAGTCATCTGCGTAGGAATGTATTGGATTATGAGTGGTAGATATGAGATCATTGATATGAATGAGGAACAGAATTGGGGCCAAAACTGATCCCTGGGGAACACCAGCATTATTGAGTGAAATTGAGAATAAAGGCCATCTACCATTACACGTATTTTTCTGTTATGAAGATAAGAAGAAATTAGTGGAACTAATGATGCAAGGCCATAGTGTGACATCTTCGACAATAAGGATTGATGCCAGACTCTATCAAATGCCTTTGATATATCCAGTGCTATTGTATGTGTTTCACCATGTTGGTCTGTAGCTTGGTTGATTTGATGCGTAAGAAGGCAAAGCATGTCTGCAGTTGATCGACATCGTCTAAAACCATATTGCCTATCACTGATTAATTTATTATTCTCAAGATGCTTAATTATGTAATTATTTAATATAATTTCAAAGACTTTACCAAGAGTGGAAGTTATAGCTATTGGTCTGTAGTTTGATGGATCTGAAGAGGCACCTTTTTTAGGGAACTGGATGGATGTTTGCTTCTTTCCAGGGTACTGGGAAGCATGAGGTATGAGTACACAGACGGAATAATTTTGCCAATACAGGAGCGAGCACCAAGGAGCAATTCTTAAGTACTATTGGAGGAATTTCATCTGGACCAGGAGCCTTATCTACCGAGAGATTCTGCAAAATAGTTTTGACATGTCTGGTGTGGATCTTAAGTGAGGGAATTTCAGGCGAATTAAAATTAAGTACAGGGACATCTTGATTTATTTCATCTAAGGTTGAGTTGGTGGAGAAAATATCCGCAAGAAGGTTAGCTTTACCTTTGTGGGTCACTTACAAGATTGCCAGTCGGAGATTTTAATGGTGGAATGGATGAAGCAGTAGTGAAGTTGGATTTAAATGAGTTAAGAGTAGACCAAAATATTTTGTTATCATTTGGATTATTTAGAAGTTTATTTGCCTGCTTGTGGAGAAAGTTTGATTTAGTTAGATTTAATACAGTTTTGGCATGATTTCTGATGTTTCTAAAGTATTAAAGGCTTCATATGTTTTTTATCTTGTGTATGCATTGTAGGCTTTTGCTTTTTGTTCAGTTACTCTAGCACAATTATGGTCAAACCATTTAGGTGAATTAGATCTTTTACTGTACTTTTGATGAGGAATAAAAGTTTCCATTCCAATTTTTACAAAATGTTGTATGTGGCTCAAGGTGGAGTGTGCATCATTAGAAAAGAAAGAGGTCCAGGGAATATCAATAAAGAAACCTTGAAGACCCTCCCAGTCTGCCCTATCGTAATGCCATTTAGTCACCAAAACAGGTTCAGAGTGGGAAGGTGTGGTAGGTGATAGACAGGTGGCCTGTATCAGACAGTGATCAGAAGATCCAAGTGGGGACCTCACTGTAACATCATAATTGTTGAATATGCACAACATCCGCCTTTGGCTTTGAAACTAGGATAGAGAAAGTAGGAGGATACAGAGAAGGGGCTGCTGGATGTTGCTACAGACACCTGAGTTTCGGTGAGGAAGAAAAGATCAGGTTTGTATGAGGAGAAGATGGTGCTCAACAGAGTGAAAGTTAGAGGAAAGTCTGCGAATGTTGCAGAAATTAATAGAAAGAGTAACAGGCCGAGGTCCAGGTAATTGTGTGGGGTCGTCAGGGGATGGTCGGTCGTGTGTGGGGGCATTTATGGTCCCCCCCCCCAGCCCTGGGGACTCCGAGGCTGGGCTAGAATTCATTATTTTATTTTATTTTTATTTTGGTGTGGAGGAATGAAGTGTGGTGTGCATGTTTAGTGTAGTGCAGTGGATAGGAAGAGGAGGTGTTTGTGAGAGCTAGCTGGATTGCTCTCAGTGTAAATGAGGCACAAAGAAAATCAGTAAGAGAGGCCAAGCATATATGTATGTATATATATATATACGAGGCTCGCCCGTCCAAAGGGACGTAAGTCCCATTTTTAATTTATTGAGTAAATCGCGATTTACTAAAGAATTTATCAAGATTTTCAAATGGCACTTACATGCCTTTGGACTCACGGCGCCTCATATATATATATATATATATATATATATATATATATATATATATATATATATATATATATATATATATATATATGTGGGTGGGTGGGTGGGTTTGTGTGTGTGTCTACTGTTTTACTTTATATATATATATATATATATATATATATATATATATATATATATATATATATATATGTATATATTTATTGTTTTTGGGGGTGAATTAGACGATTTAATAACGGATATAAAAATACTTCAGAACTTCTAACATAGTCTAATAAAACCAATCTAACACATCCTATCCTAACCCAACCCGCTCAAAATGAACTTAATATAACATAGCATAACCAAGCCTAAACCAGTCTAACTTATCCCATCCTAACTTAACCTTGCTAAGCTGAACCAAACGGACCCTAATCTAACCTAAAACCATCTAACTAATCCTATCCAAACTTAAACCCATCCAAAACAAACCTAATCTATCCTAATGCTCAATCTAATACATCTTAACCTACTGTAACGTAATCCATTAATCCCAAACTTAGTCAAGCCAAACCTAACTTTAATTTGGCAGGATACTAAGTTAAGAGACCATCATACAAACTTCCCAGGAGAACATTAAACTTTTCCCGTATAAACTCCTGGAAGAAGGTCGCTACTTTCCCCAAATTTGTGAGTAATATAATGTTGGATAATTTGAAGTTAATCTTTAATGATTTTCCTTTGAAAGACACCTGCCTTAGTTCTCTTGGTATAGTCATAGTAAAATATCGTGTCAACTTTAACAACGTTAACATTATTCTGTTTTCTTAATATCTATCAACATGATCAATACAAAGAAAATATTGCTCAACAATTTGTTTGGGTACGGTAAATATTTAAATGAGAAAAACACTTGCAAAATAGACCACTGCCCTATTTAAAACGAAACAATTATATTACGGCAAAATTAATGGGTATACAATTGTTTAGTCTATTGCACATAAAGGTATTACAATTATGTTCATCCTATTAGTTGTCCAAGTCGTACATTGTGTGTATTATCATACTATCTTATGAATTATACTATGCCTTCCCCTTCACGAAATGCCAGAGATGTATTACTAATTAGTAATTGGCCCTATGTATATGTGGAATTAACAGGAGAGAGAGAGAGAGAGAGAGAGAGAGAGAGAGAGAGAGAGAGAGAGAGAGAGAGAGAGAGAGAGAGAGAGAGAATCCTTTAAAACACCAGTGCGACCATTAACACTTAAAGAGCGGCCTATGCGGTTTATAATATGTAGCCACCAGCGGGGTGTTTTTAGCCAAAATAGGGCTGTTTACGTGATCATTTTCATGCCTAAATAAGACCCAGAACGTAAAACAAGTATCTATCCCTGAAAGGGCATAAACAGAGCTTTCGAATGACACCATAACGATCCTTTTATGATGGCTAGTTTTCTTGCAAAAACCGTGCAACGCGAGTGCAAAAAGCATGTAATTAGGCACTTTCCCCATACAATTCCGTATATAGTGAGTGAGAGAGGGAGGGAGGAGGTGAGATTCGTGTCAGTAGGTTCGCCGCGGTGGTCTGGAGCAGTCATACGCTCGCTACTCTCCTGCCACCACTTGTCTCTCTCTCTCAGCAACATTACGTGCTGAAATTGCCACTCGACCTATGTCGAGCGCCGCCACATAGTCCAGCTTTATTTAACTCGACTTATGTTGCGCGCCGCTAAAGAAGGGTTAAGGATATCATCTCGGGATATTGCCAGAGTTCCTGTTACACCCTCCCTCCCTCCCCTTCTCTCTCTGTATCTCTTCTTTCACTCTCGTCTTCTTCTCCTTTCCTCCTCCTCCTCTTTTTCATCTTTTACACCCCCAATTCCTCTCTCTCCTTCTCCCTCTTCTCTTCCCATTCGTGTTTTGTCTTCTCCGTCTTCCTACTTCCTCCTTTGTCTCTCTTTTACCCCACCCCCTCCTTTCCTCGTCTCCTTTCCTGTATTTATCTGCTTCCTCCCAGCGATGTTCTTGCATTTCCTATTTGTCTATATTTGTACAGTTGAGTACAAATATTTTGAAATGTGTACATTGTTATACAGTGCATTTTAAAAACCAAACATTTAGTTTGTCAAATCATCAATCTAAAAGCATTGCCTCATTGCTAAATTCACCAATTTGATTTTAAGAAATCTATCTACCTATTTCCAGACGTAATGATCGCCCGAAGTGGTGACCACGAAAGAATCGCCCGAGTGTATCTCTGTCCCCCGTCAGCCGAGGCCCATCCTCCCATCCAACTCTACTTGCACTCATATACCTCTCAACTCCATCATTCCACCTCACTCTCGGTCTGAGTCATTATCTCGCTTCCATACGATGTTTGAGAAAACAATTATGCAAATATAATATAAATATGCATATAAGAGTGATATTTGGGTATACATTATAGTATATGTTTATGGCAATAATATAATATAAACATGCATATAAGAGTGATATTTGGGTATACATTATAGTATATGTTTATGGCAATTATATAATATAAACATGCATATAAGAGTGATATTTGGGTATACATTATAGTATATGTTTATGGCAATAATATAATATAAACATGCATATAAGAGTGATATTTGGGTATACATATAGTATATGTTTATGGCAATAATATAATATAAACATGCATATAAGAGTGATATTTGGGTATACATTATAGTATATGTTTATGGCAATAATATAATATAAACATGCATATAAGAGTGATATTTGGGTATACATTATAGTATAGTTTATGGCAATATAATATAAACACGCATATAAGAGTGATATTTGGGTATACATTATAGTATATGTTTTTGGCAATAAGTTGTTGTAGCAGCTTCATCTGGTGAGTATTGGACTGACATACATTAAAGGGAGGCTTATTTGTGTGTTCCCTAGATCTCCTTCAAGCTTAAACTTACACCCCTATGACCCACTTTCAATATAAATTTGTACATTTTTTCGGTAGAAAAGTGTCCCGTTCCTCTTAAATTACAGGCTCGCTATCGCTCACCAGGAAAACAAAACTACACCTAATTGGGATGAAAGGTCTTAAAATTAACAAATAGGGCCTAACTAATGGGGCGAATATCTTAAAATCTCAAAAGCTAAACATGAGGGAGAAAGGATGAGTGCCAC